>CM027874.1:2644015-2936902 GCA_016097615.1 Eucalyptus dawsonii
TTCTAGGCCAGTTTACCAACAAAACCAGCCTGAACAAGTCCTAGAAAATACAGATTCTCCTCATCATTCTCCCACTTATTCGCAAATGATAGATGCCGAGCTTAATGTTTTAGAAAAACATTTTGAACCAAAGAAGGCTTTCCTTAATAAAGAATTTAATTCTGAAAACAATTGACAAATCAGATAATGGTTCTTCAAAACCTTTGTTGAAAAAGCAAAAGATATCAAACAAAAATATTATGACTACATATATGAATATGAAGTTCATATATTTTTCTTTGACTGGTTACAAGAACAATTCCTCGAACCAAAAGAAATAATTTTTTTAGATTATCATTATAAGTGGAAACTTGATAATGGTGAAACTATAGAATCCAATCATCCCCCTCTTAGGAGAATAAAAATATAACATGGAGAAAGCGAGGTTACAGCTACTCCTTTTAGGCTTCTAGATCAAGGAGACTCTCTTTATACTCACAAAGTCATTGAACAAAACAATTACACCAATCAACATTTGGCGACCATAGGAAAATAGTTGAATAGAATAGAATCCACCATCCAAAATCTTACCCAACTCATCACACCACAAGTTGATACTTTAAAAAAAAAAAAAAAAAACCCATTTTTAAAGCTTTTGAATTTCCAAAAAATCTTAGCCCAAAGTTTGCCAAAGCAATAGAACAAAAGAAAAAAATCCTAGGAAAATCAAAGCTTGAGCCCGCCCCCTATACTAGATACTCATAAATTTCAAGGACTAATTATTAAAGACATCCTAGACCAACCTACTATCAGTACCTTGACCAAACACTCCGGTGACTCTGATAATGAATCGGTCGTTGACATTAATAGACTCAATTGGAAACAACCTCAGAAACTTTATTATAGTAGAGCGACTCCACCAGACATTACCCAAGAAGAATCATTACAGAAAATACATAATAAATACTCTCCTAACGCCATTTATGAATGGAATATAGATGGTGTTGCAAAAAGCAATATCATGAATATTTTAAATAACATGGTAATGCTTGCCAATGCCTACAAAACCTAGCAAGATGTTTTTGATCATGTTGTTGCTAATATTTTAGTAGCTAGATTTACTGGACAACTAAAATGTTGGTGGGATAATTATTTGACTTATGAACAAAGAATACAAATTTTAACTGCGTATAAAATTAACGACTTCGGCCAAAGCATGAATGATGATCAAGGACATCTCATCCAAGATGCAATAGTAAATACTCTTATCTATTCCATTTCACAACACTTCATAGGAGACCCTTCACATATTAGAGATAGGAACCAAGATCTCTTATCCAATATGCGCTGCAAATCCTTAGGGAGATTCAGAGAATACAAAGAACTCTTCCTTCAAAGAGTTCTTATTAGACCTGATTGCAATCAACCCTTTTGGAAAGAAAATTTTTTAGCAGGTTTACCCCAAATTATAGGTGACCAAGTTAGAGATAGAATTAGAGAAGAATACAATGGCCAAATACCTTATGATCTTCTTTCTTATGGAGAAATAGTCTCTTATGTTTATAGACAGGGAACCTAAATGTGTAATACTATCAAATTACAAAGACAACTCAAGGAAGAACAATCTCTCACCAATAGAAGTCTAGGAGATTTTTGTGCTCAATACAACCCCTCTTATAATGAAAAAACAAAACCAAAATGTAAAGGAACTTGTCCTCCTGAGAAAGAAATGAAGAAACATCACAACAAACCTCCACCTCGTAGGAATAAATAAAGACACCAGAATAACCAAAATAGACCTCATCTTGATAGAAAAAATTTCAAAGACATTAAATGTTATTCTTGTGGTAGAAAATGTCATATTTCAAAATATTATAGGATTAACAAAAAAAATTAAACGAACTCTCTCTTGATGACAATACTATTAACTAGTTAAACAACATCTTCATAGAAAATGGTGATACTTCTTTTGATGAACTTCTTGAGGAAGAAGGTCTTCAGATTAATGAAATAGATTCCTCTTCTAACTCTGATTATGAAGACGCTTCTCTAGAAAAACCCGTTCTTGAAATAAACATGTTAACAAAAGAAAAAGAATTTCTCCTTAGCACTGCTGATAAGATCACTAACCCAGAAGCCAAGAAAGAATACGTAGATAGACTACACTCTTCCTTGAAAATTACCTCCAAACCCAATACTTCCTACAATTTAAAAGACATTTTGAATAGAAACAAAAAAAAACCTCAGTCCAGACTCGTCAATATAAATGACCTCCAAAATTAAATAAAACAACAAAAATTAGAAATCCAAGCCTTGAAAGCAACACAGTTAGAAATGAAACAATAGATTTCCGACATAAAATCTCTTGTCATAAAAGGAAAGACAAAATTAGAAGACCAAAACGAAATCACCAATACATCAGATACTCCGGACCCAGCCTTTCTTATGTTATTAACAGAAATAACATCTAGAAAATGGATAATAAATATTATGATAAAAATCAATAATGAGTTTATTATTGAAACAACAACATTATTTGATACAGGAGCTGATCTCAATTATATCAAAGAAGGCCTTGTTCCAACAATATACTTTGTTAAAACTTCCGAATCTTTAAAATCAGCCTCGGTGATAAACTTAATATCTAATACAAATTACCAGAAGCCTTAATAATAAAAGATCAAATGTCTTACAAAACATCTTTTATTTTAGTAAAAAATATGAAGCAACAGGTAATTTTTGGAACGCCTTTCATACAATTAATCCAACCTTTTACAGTTACTAACAAAGGTATTGAAACCCATGCTTTAAATAGAAAAATCACCTTCAACTTCATAACAAAACCACAAAAAAGAAGCCTAAATATTTTACAAGAACATTCTATTTCAGAAATAAATTGTCTTATAAAAGACAAAGAAAACTAGCTTGAATTCTTAAAAGAAGATTTATAATTCAAAAGAATAGAAGAAAATCTTATAAAACCAAACATCATAGAAAAGATAACTTCCCTTCAAAAACACATAGAAAAGACTATATGCTCTACTCTACCTAATGCCTTTTGAGAAAGAAAGAAGCATATTGTTGATTTACCCTATAAACAAGATTTTTCTAAAAACAAAATACCTACCAAAGCTCACCCAACACAAATGAATCAAGAAGTTTTGAAATTCTGTCAAACAGAAATACAAGATCTTTTGAATAAAAACTCATAAGGAAAAGCCAATCACCATGGAGTTGTTCTGCTTTTTATGTCAATAAAAATGGTGAACTTGAAAGAGGAGTTCTCAGGTTAATTATTAGTTATAAACCTCTTAATACAGCCCTTAGGTGGATAAGATATCCTATACCCAATAAAAAAGATTAGCTAAACAGACTTTGTAGATCAAAAATATTTTCAAAATTTGACATGAAGTCAGGATTTTGGCAAATATAGATCAGTGAAAAGGATAAATACAAGACAGCCTTTACAATCCCTTTTGGCCAATATTAATGGAATGTTATGCTATTCGGTCTCAAAAATGACCCTTCAGAATTCCAAAGAATTATGAACGAGATTTTCAATCCTTATTCAGAGTATATCATAGTTTATATAGATGATGTTCTAGTATTCTCTTCCAATATAAAACAACATTTCAAACATTTATCTACTTTCATAAAAATAATCATACAAAACGGTCTTGTAGTCTCTCCTACTAAAATTGCACTCTTCAAAACCAAGATTAGATTATTAGGTCATTACATTCATTTAAGCACCATCACTCCCATAGAAAAATCAATCTCATTTACTGATAAATTCCTTGATGAAATTAAAGACAAAACTCAATTGCAAAGGTTTTTGGGTAGTCTCAATTATATTTTAGATTTCTTTCACAATATAAATATCCTTTGTAAACATTTACATCAGAGGTTACGAAAGGATTCTCCACCCTGGACTTCTGTCCATACAGACATTGTCAAACAAATAAAAATGCATGTGAAAGATATACCATGCTTACACCTAGCTGACCCTTCCGCTTTCAAAATAGTTGAAACAGATGCATCAGAATTAGGATATGGTGGCATTCTCAAACATGTCAAAAACAACAAAGAACAAGTTATTCAGTTTATATCAATACATTGGAATTCCACTCAACAAAATTATTCAACAATAAAAAAAGAAATACTTGCTATACTTTTATCTATATCAAAATTCCAAGGAGATTTATTAAATCAAAAATTTCTCTTACAAATTGATTGCAAATTAGCCAAAGACATTTTACAAAAAGACGTTTTAAACATTGCATCAAAACAGATTTTTGCCGGATGGCAAGTCATACTTTCAAAAGATTTGATTTTAACATTGAATTTATAAATAATTCTTCAAATTCATTGCTTGATTTTCTCACAAGAGAATTTTTATAGGGGATACCAATATGCCAAGATCCAAAAAAGACAAAGATAGAGGCAAAGGCAAAGCCACTGCCGAATCCTCCAATACACCACCAAAGCCGACAAGCTTAACACCTATTAAGACATGGCTCCAAATGGCAAAAACCAACTAGTCATTCTTACAACAACACCAAACACCTTTGAAAATAGAACCCATATCATCTGATCCCATGTTAGCCTTTAATCAGCTAGCCAACATACTACCAAAAGAAACAATATTGTTACTTGCCCAGTCTTTACAAAAAAACAGTAAAGAAAGAGCCATCTAGTGCCGTCGAGGTAAGCAATAATCCTTCCCCGCTTGCTACAAAAAAACAAGCGGAATACAAAAGAATTTCAAATGAGGTGGTCATTAGGCCACGGGCAACCCCTCATTCTCAAAGATCAAAATTTTTCCCCAAAACATCTTTTCAAAAAATATTAACTGTGGAAGATGGATTCTTCGATGAAGATCCAATCAAATTTGCAAAAAACATATTTCCAAAAAATTGGCTTTTCAAGCCTCACAATACAAACAAAACCCTTGCTTATTATGAGTAAATTCTAGTAGAAACAGAATCGGCATGGTTCACTCACTTTGCTGACAAAAAAAATACATAAAATATCTTATACTCTACTATATCTATCAGTAAAGTCAGACACCCCTCACACTGGGGAGCTTCACCCCATACACCTAGAAAATTCCAAACCAGACTTACCCAAAGCCTACCATACTCCTCCTCATATACATACTGGGACTACCAACAAGCTTGGTGGAATGTCTTTTTCAGACAAAATACAAATTTCCAACACACCTAGTTATTATTCTTTAAAGACAACTTTCCAAGACAAAGCCTACCAAATTGGTTTGACTCCTGGTGGGATTTCTTTGGTCCTTTGGACATAATACTACACCCCATGGTCAAACAAGGATATAAGGTTTTCAGTGAATACTTTGTACCAACACCACATGATATAAGGTTCCCATGCCTTATGCATTTCTTTATAATATTTAGAATCTCTTGGGTAACAGCATGGGAGTTTGAATACAATACATCCACCAAATTAGTACTCATACTTATCCAAAAATACAAGACAAAATGGTGTGATGGATTTAGATTCCATGAATGAGGGTCCGAAGCTGCAGTTAAAACATGGCTAAACAGCCAGAAAACTCAGATAACCACAGTCCCATCAAATACATCATTTTTATAAGACAAATCCATTGCAAGTGCAGTATTGGCTGCAGTCTAGAGCAAGGAGGAATACTGCAACATCCTCAAAACAATGCTCTCCGAAGCGGAAGGATCACAATGTGGATCTTCCAAATCTCAGGACAATACAAACGGATGCTCACAGTCACATCATAATGAAAACACCAATGAAGATGACTGCTACGGGATCAACCTAGACAAAGAATAAACTCAAGACATCACATGCCAACACTATTACAAGCGGCACAAAGTTTTACATCGTAGCAGAGTGCTTTCACTGTTCACTATTCACTATTCACTTTACACTGTTCAGCACCATAGCATTTTCACTGTAACACCCCCTATAAATACACCCTCTCGACATAGAAGAAGGGGGACCCCGAAATTTTCCAGATTTCTCTCTTCTTCTTCCCTCTCTCACTTGTAAACCATCATCTCTTCCATCTTCATCCTCTTCTCTTCCATCTCCAAGCTTTCTTACCTTGTATCCCTCGGTTTCAAAGTAAGTTAGTTTTTCATATACATAGTTTTATATAAGGTTACCAACTTACATGATAGTTGGTTAACCATTTCTTGTAATACAAACATCAATACTCCCTGGAGAGCAGATTACCGCCCTAGTGGATGACTTGATGCTTTAGTTTTTGCATCCTTTAATACATGTAATTTCAGCTTTTCAGCTTTATATAATACAAGTTCATACCACCTTCGTGGTTGGTTTTTGTTTATGCATACTCTTACTTTATATTTTATATATTGCCTTTGATCTTTACATTATTTTTAATTCTCGCGATTTTATTTAGGTTCTTATACAGTCTTCATACATTCTATGTTCTTATAGATCTGTTAATCTCATTTACTTCCTTGTTCTCTCATATAGTATTCCGATCCTAACCGCTTTATGGTATATATATATGCAGCATTTTTTTTTTATTGGACTAATTTTTTAGAAAGCGCACTGAAAGCATCCAAAAATTAGTAGCGAAGCGCGTGTCTATGATATAAGTTTCAATTAATAATCCAAAAATCAATGCTAACTTCAAAATAAATAAAGCAAGATATATGCAACATCTTTTTTTAATTGGACTATTTTTTTAGAAAGCCCACTAAAAGCATCCAAAAATTAGTAGTGGAGCACGTGTCTATAATATAAATTTCCATTTTTAAGGAACGGCATACCTCTTGTCGCCACGAGGAACGAGCGCATCAATCCCGAAATTCAAAACAAAAAAAGAATAAAATTGAATATCATATTCAGTGAGAATACGAGTCTTGTATCTGAAAAATTAACCTTTTGTAAAATCTTTATCGACCTAGACTAAATTTAATGATTTTGTGAAAATGAAGATAAAATTCCAGATCGCAACATATTCAATTTCCTGAGCTAAGCAAACGTATTGCCCATTGAGACTCCAGTGGATCATCTAATTTCGCTAATGAGGTGTCCGATTCTGGTGTTTTTCTAAGAACGGCTTCAACATTTTATACTATCATTTCGAGGGATCCTAGTTCACAATTTCCAGTAGGATCTTTACATATTCTTCTCAGTTGCAAATTGATATTGATGAAACCAACGAACTGATATACGATGCCGTCGATAATGGTGTCTACAGGTGTGGCTTTGCCTGGAAGCAGGGCCTGTTTGGTTCAACTTTGGAGAAATGGCTTTGCATTTTCCCAAGTATCTTTGAATGAATGGGCATTTTGTGAATGCAAGTGTGTTTGGAAACTCATTTTTGTGTATATTTTGCAAAGCACCTTTCAAGTGAAAAAAAAAAGAAAAAAAGAAAAGGGAGGAGGAGATGCAGCAGCTGCATGGAGGGGGAAATTGGTGGCCGGAGCAACTCTGTAGTGGTGGCGAGGAGGCAGCTGGCGGTGGCGGTGGCGATGGGGGGAGGCAGCTACGCAACCTTCCAGGTGGCATCGCCTGGGCTGCGCGACCTTAGGCGACCCAAGCGACGCCGGAGGTCGCCCGACCTCAAGCAAGGCTTCTTGGCGGCCAGATTCAGCCCCCCAGCAGCCAGATCTGGCCGCTTGTGGCTGAGCGCCGCCCGTCGGTGTCGGCTGAGCACCGACAGTTTTGCGGTGGAAGTCCAAGGAATGAGATGAACAGTGTTTTTGAGGGCAAAATGGGAATACATAACTATCAGTAAGGGCAATATTGAAAGAAAAAAAAACTCATTAAACCTCATAATAGCATTCCGAAAATGCTAAAAGCCTAAAGCAAGTCCGGACCTGCTTTGGGCTTTCAGTATTCCACAGCATTTCAAATGCTAACATTTGGCCAAGGACACCTCCAAATGTTGAACCAAATACCTAAACTTTTTTCCCAATAGGCTTTCAGGGCTAAAAGCCCCTTGGGAATGCTGAACCAAATGGGGCTGCAGTGGCCTTATGATGATGTAACTATCTCTTAGTACTTGAGTGCAGGAATTGTCATTCCACTTGCCATTTAACGCAATAAAGAGTAACTTAATTCGGAAGATTACACAATTTTACCCTTATAGTTTGACGAAATAGTAAATAACGTGGTTTGTTTCTAGTTGCACTCTTTTTCGTCCGAGCCGTTAAAAATTCTTTCTACTGATGACAAGAGCCTTCATGTCCCCTAGAAAATAGCTAATTTGTTGATTACTAAGGTTCTTAGAAAATGAAATCCCCTGCGCTGCAGAAGCTTTAAAGGTCGAGGATCATTCCCCATTTTTTTATTCAATAAAAACCTTCTCAGGCCCGGTTCTGGCACCGAGAGTCCCCTTTAGTAGTTAGTGCCCCCAAAGGGCGGAGCAGGACGGGTGCAATTATCTGGGTTCTTTGATAAAAAAATCATAAGAAAAGGTAGAGAATGAAATTCGACCGCCCCAAGTAATCACCTCCCCGCCTTCTCTGCTTTCTAGAACACTGCTCCTCATGTAAATTATTTAAATTCCATCATTTATCTGCTTCCCCTTTCCTGAATGAGAGTTCTTGGTTGATTTTCACAAAATTATGGTGGTGCCACCATAAAATACAGTTAAGTTCGGATACATATGAATGAACCCAGTCCAGCGCTCTGTTACCAAGTTTGTCTAAAATCTAAGTGGAAAAAAACTGCAAAGGACCTCAAATTTATACTTATTTGACATATTTAGTTCAGATTTTTTTTTTGCGACACCAAAAATCTCATATTTGTATCCGAGTGACACATTTATTTCAAAATTTTGGTGTCACGGAAAATTTTTTTGGATAAATGTACCACATGGATGATATCACAAACGGAAAAAAAAAAAAAAAAAAAAAAGAAAGAAAAAACAAAGTGGCATAAACCCAACAGCTTCTTTATATCGTTTTCCGGTGCTCATTGTTTAGTTCCGGAGAATCATGCCCGGAAATTACTCATGTTGATAAAATATTGTATCCTTTTTTTTTTCTTTCTTTTTTTAAAGAGAAACAAGTGGACGACCAAATATAAATATAAATAAAAATTATTGCGGAATGCCAAAAAAGAAGGTAAAATAGGATGCTTTAGGTTCATGAGGATGTGCAATCACTATTTTAGAATACCTTAATCTATTCATTTACACCAAAGACATTTTCCAAGTGCCCGGCGTAAGTAGCACAGTCAATATCGAGCACATCAAGCGACGTTATTATGGTCCACGATAAATTTGTTGTGTGGTACATATTTTGGATAATACCGTAATTATGATGCAGAATTCATGAATTTTGCCATAACGGCATCTTGATTTGTAATGTTTGTCATATTAGCTCCATCTTAATTCTCGATTAAATATAGGTCGCGACAGTTATTCTTCTGGGAATATTGCTGAAGACACAGGTTTGCGTGATCTATCTATATGCGACCGTGCTGCTCGAATGACCCCCCTCGTGCGCGCATGGAATGATAGGGTTACTAGTTCCCAACGCTGCAACATGTTTCCAATGGCTGCAGACAGATGCCGCTTTGGAGCTGGATCGATTGGAAAAGCATTACATCAAAATTTAAAGACTTGGATTAAAAAATTCAAAAGTTCAAGGGCCGAAAGTGAATTTTTGATGTGACAAAGGGAGCTCTTAATCTAAAGATCAACAAATGTACGTCCCTAGTACCTTGCATGCCCTTATTCGTCCAATGAAATGTACCAGACGTAATTTGTTTTATTGTGAAGCACCGAGCACATCTATCGAAGGACGATGCCTCTTCTAGGTGCGCCAAACCTCTAAAAGGTTACGGGATCCTTTATACGCATGTCTTCAATTTTTACTCATGAATAATTTTACCAGTCAATTTCAATACGCGCACAAGTACATATATTTGAGTTTTGATCGATCTGTAAGAATAATTAGATGATTTTTTTTTTTAAATATATCACATAAGAAAATTTTGAAGCGGACGAGCTTAGAACATAGTTGATGTAGTCCCCCGACATTTTAGGCAATTATAAGAAAATATAAAGTTTCCTAAAAAATATCGAAATAGAGCAACTAGCATTTTTGGATGGAGGGAAGCAGAAGGAGATGAGGGGGAATGATAACATAGGGAAAATATTTCTTTTATTTGGCTAAATAAAATAAAATGGAAACAAAGGGAATGAGCTCTGTTGGTAATGTATGGGACGGAAATTGCATAATGTGGGATATGGATTAGTATACACCGTCAGTTTTCTCCAAATTATGTAACAAAACTCGGTCTTACCTTGATGATATATAAACATGATTTTATCACAAGGTTATACTAATTATATCACCAACGATAAAAACTTACTCACAGAAATAGGATCATTCAAAATTACAAGATTTTGTAAAATCTCACTTCCAATTCATTTACTGTATTGAAACTTCCCACTATCTATTCAGAAATCAAACGAAAATTAACTTTATATGTACTTAAATTTATATGTACTAATATTTCATGATAAAATCTAAACTCTGATATATAATTGACAATTGAAATGACACATCATTAATTGACTTATGATAGATGTTAAATAAATTGAAAAGTCAAATACCTTTTTTTCCCAAGTATAGTCCAACAAGAGTTTTATACGTGGACAATGTGTTTTTTATTTTATTTTTTATGCCGAGGATCCGGCCTAGCTCATCTTATGGGAGCACAGCACTGACTATACCTCGAGGGAGACTAGCTTAGCAACTCACCAGCCGAGGCTCCCCACTTAAGTCACGGAACTGCTCTAGGAGTTATGACAGACTCTGGAAGTCAAACCCCTGACCTGGCAGTTAGGAGGCCAGGCCTCAACCTACGTGTACAATGCGTTATATTCCAAATGAATGAATATTTCTCTATAAATACAGCAAAAGTGCAAGAGATGAAATATTCTATTGCAATTCGTGTACATATGTGTAATATACATAAAAACGTGAGTATTGTCTAGCAGAGGAAATGAGAAGATGAGAACTAACAATCGCCCTCCGAGCCTATTACATTTTCTCCCAAAGCAAGAATATATGGAAGAAAATGACAAACCGAATATTTTATTTTCAAACTACCTTCTACTTTATCCAAAAATATGAATAAGATGAAGCCCAATTTAATCCATTAATCATTTAGTTTCTAATAACTTTTTTTAGCTTCCATTTCCTTTCATTCCTTCTTCCCTCCTCACTTGAATTTTCCGTGACTTTCCCGCTCTATAGTCCCTAAACGCTTGAAAAGGCCTAAAGCTGAAAAAAACAAGGAAAAAAAAATTGTTTTTTGGGATGACAATACAGGGAAATGCCAAAATTGACGCTGGTCCATCACTTTTGTGTTGATTTTTTTTTTTTTGGCATGTAAGTACTTCAGATTATGGTCATCCTTCATGTTAGTCTGTTTGTTAGCTCCATTGACTTTTTATTTAATTTTCTCATTCACATTGTCAATGCAATCCCTTAAAATAAAAATGGATCGTCCTAACACAAAATGACATCAATTTATGTAAAAATATATTAAAGTTCGGGTTGTAGGATGTCCACGTCTCAAAATGGAATGAAGAGAGAGACGCCCAAAAACCGTGGCACACAAAGCCCATGGGCCATAGCCATGTTTTGGGAGGTGGGGGTCGGGTCGGGTCGGGTCGGTGTTCGGGTTCCCGAACTTTTGCGAGGAACCGACTCGGACTGTTGCCTATTTAATGGATTTCGCCCGTTCCGTTGGTTTTTCAAAACCTCAGCGACGTCGATAGAACCGACTTCAGAGAGAGGAAGGGATCGATCTTGAAGCGTTGAGCGCTCGCGTTCGTCGTCTGAGTTTGGATTTGGAGAGAAGATGAAGGAGATGTATCCGCCGCCGCTACCTTTCGAGTCTTCGTACCTGCCTAGGGTTCGGAGGAGGCCCATGAAACAGCCGGTTAAGGTTCGGATCATGCTGCCGATGAGCGTCCGGTGCAACACCTGCGGGAATCACATCTGCCAGGGGGCACAGTTCAATTCCAGGAAGGCGGAAGTCGTCGGCGAGGTCAGTGCTGCACACTTTCGATTCCGTGTTTTTCCATCTTCCTCTGAGTATCGAGTCGTGGAGTTGATAGCTTTGTGCTTTTCTTTTTTTTGGCAGACGTATTTGGGGAACCAGAGATTCAGGTTTTACTTCCAATGCACCGAGTGATCTGCTGAGCTCGCCATCAAAACCCAGCCGCAGGCTCCCGATTGCGTGGTGGAGTCTGGGGCGACGAGGGTACAAGATTCTGCCTTGCCTTCCTTTTTTGGTTTGTTGGGTTTCTCACGGTTGGTTGGGACTTTGGGAAGAATTCATCCTGACTCGTGCGCTTTTCTATTTGGGTTTGGGTTTGGGTTTGCGCCAGGTCGTGGAGGACGAGATGATGAGATGAGGCGATGTTATGAAGCCTTTGCAGAATAGCTAATCAATCGAATGAGCAATGAAACATCTACACTAAACACGATATCAAAACGAAGAGTTCACAAACGGAAGCATCAGCTAGTAGGTACCATATACCTTCCAAGCAATAGCCAGAGACGCATGTAACTGCAAATGCTCTGATCGAATAATGTTGTTTCAACGTATAATTATTAGATAAACATCCCAGTGCCACCCAGAACTCATGATCATCACCCTCAAGAAGCAATGCCCCCAGAACTAGAGAAGATGGCTATGGGGAAAATGTTCAAATTCCTTGGAAAGAGAAGTGGAGCAATACGATGCATTAAAAATGTTAAAAGAGTTTTCACGCAAAAAGCAATTTTTTTATACTGTGCAAATCGATAGAAATTCTATGAATATCTTTTGCGTCAGCTCAATTGAGACAATATTTTGATGAAATAAACAAAAAAAATAAACAGTCGATCGAGACATTGAGGATGTAAACATGAATAAAACAATATATTCACTTTTGATATCATAACTGTGCTGTCATGTTATCACCCAAGTCCAGCAGCAATGGCTCCTCTTGCTTCCACCGTTTCTCCAACACTTCCACTTATGCTCCTCATAAAAATCTATCTGATTGGAGACATTAGGGAACAGAAGGCGAAGATTCTTAACTTTCACCATTCTCTAGAATCAGAATACCCAAATTATCAACAATATCTCTCCAAGAGATAGGACATTCCACCTGGCTGAACATTGTTTGTCCAATAAGTTGTAGAAAAACACTCGGATCCGAACAAAAAATTTGGTAGTCAATTTGCAAACATCCAGTTAAAACTTTGAGTTAGGCAAAAGTATCTAGACATGAATTAGACAATTCCACTGTTGGTCATGTGATTTTCATTTCATGACTCATATTTTCAAAGTAAACGGTCTTACAAGCTATGGGTAGCAGAAAGCGTTCATGTGCAAGTATATAAGTACAATCCATCATCTGTGGATTGCAATTTGCATGCAGAAGCAGATATATTTAATTCCCTAGACCTTTCTAAAGGAACCTAACATCATGTGCGGTTGTGTTTTCTTGAATTTTCCAGGGTAACTACCGGAACGAAACAATGTAATTGAACGAAATGCCTATAACAAGTTTATCACTTGTTGAAACGTGCAAAATGAGAAATATATTTTGAAAATATTATGGTTTAAGAAAAAGAATCCAACAAAGCCTTCTTTTAAATGCAAAAAAGATCTGCGACCTTTTCAAGTAATGTAATGAAATTTGAGTAGATATCATATTCCCTAAGTTGGCATTGCCACTCCTCAGGATAATTTGCAATCTTTCTCAGTAGGTCGATATCATCCATTTTGACTTTGGATCCATTAATAACTATAAGATCAATTATTCTAAAAACACAAGTTGTTGGATGATTGCATGATTTATTATTTAAATATTCTAACATTCCTTCTCACGTTTAGTCTGATCTTTTGCCTAATGCTAAAAGTGAAAATTTAATTGGAGAGGCAAACAGGGCCTAGTAAAATTTGAACTCAGAGCCTTTAGTTCTGATACCATGTAAGATTTTGGTGGGACCACAGTCGATTTTCCTAAAAATTTAAGCTATTAAATGAATATATGGTTTATTATTTAAATATTCTCACAATAACTCATCATAGTGGTTTTTGTGTTATTCGTTCGAGTCAATTTGAGATGGCATGAAATACTCAAAAGTTAAATTTGGAAATGTAAAGAGATATATCCAATGTTCTCACATGTCTCTCATCTTTAAAATTATAAGAAAAGATAGGCAAAAATAATGTAATTGTGGAAAATCTCAATGTGACGGGAGACGCGAATTGAGAGAATAACCTATTCTTGCTTGCAAGAGGGAGAAGATGGAAAGGACGTGGTTTATGAACATGGCTAGGTTGAGATATTTTGGCTTCCAAGATGGTGAACAACACCAAAAGCCTTCTTGGATTGTTGGAGGACGGGATTTGTGTCTTCAAGGTTTCGGTTAAAAGAGAATACAAGTGAGTCAATTTCTTCAAAAAAAAAAAAAAAAAAAAAAAATTGAGTGTGTTGCCTCTCGATGTATGGAAGATAATCAACCAAGTTAGGCTTATTCCATTCAATGGTTGTCAATCAACAAGTAACACTTGAACTTATGTTAATGCTGAAAGTGCTAGTATGAACACCTAAAGGGGGTGAATAGGTGTTTAAAATAAACCTTGACAAATAAATGCGGAATACAATAAAGGAGTTCGGGGAAGAGAATAAGAACACGGAAGTTATAGTGGCTTGGCTTAGATCAAGCCTACGTCCATTCTCCCATGCTAACAGCCTTTTGGCTAGATTCCACTATGCAATTAATAAGAAATTACAACTTTGAGTGCAAACACTTAGTAGTAGATCACACTATCTCATTAAGTCACTCTTTTGGTATTTCTCTCATGATCACAAACGTTTAAGCTCACCAATGACATGTGTAGATTGAAGGTCACTCAAACTTTGGAATTATAAATTCTACACTCCGTCTCTTACTTACTCATCGTTCATTGATCTCCTTAAATACTCCTCCACTTCCAAACTGGCCGTTGGATAGTATCTTAGAGGATCTCCTTCCAATTTACCTTTTGGATAGATCTGTATCTAGAAGATTTGGTAGCCATTGAGTGACAAAAGTAGAATCCCAAATTGATTCGATCACCCATACAAACAGAATCTTGGTTTCCATAAGTAGAGTTTCTTCATATAGAAAGTTATTGTCTTCAAAATCTAATTGTCAATCAATTAGATTTTTTTTTTTTTTGGACTAGTCAATTAATTAGATTGAGTCAATCAAATCAATTTTGATGTAGAATCCAAACCAGATCACTAGCCATTATATATTTAGGGCATGTGTCACGATCTGTCTCGTTTTGGATGTAAAGTCTGAGAGTAATAGACTTTATAATCTGAGTCTGAGTGCAATAGACTTTACAAACTGAGTTTGAGTGCGATAGACTTTATAATCTAAGTCTGAACATATTTTGCTTCTAAACAGATTTAGCTTTAAGATCTTGACACAGTTTGAATAAGTTCAGCTTCAGGATAGAGTCCGTCTTCTGGTTCTTCCAAGCATAGACTTTGTCAATATCCTTTACATGTTCTATCATCTGCATAGTCTATTACTCAACCATTAAACACGTTAGTAGCCTTTGATTTATTTTGTCATCTTCAAAACATCATAAGAGATTTCCTTAATAGATGCTAATGTATCGATGATAACAGATAAAACAGATAAAGTAAAGTTTGATAACATTTCGATGATCGATTATGAGGTGTCAAACTCAGCTGCCACATTTAATATCTCAGATATGTCTCGTATCATGAAATTTGAGTTTGTGATCATGATGGGAACTTAAGTTCCCTCGTTCAACTTGTACCACCTAAATTTCTTCTAAGAATAAAATAATTTACCATTGGCTTCTTCTCTCTCTCTTTTTTTTTTTTTTTTTTTTTGGCCCAATCTTTTGTTAACTTCTAGGTATAAACATTGGAATGAACAAGTAATTAAAATCTTGAATTGAGTTTCTAGTTGCATACACATTCGGTTTTGCTTTTGCTATTTTGGAGGAAAAAAAATGAATAGTTTCTTCGGGCCAAGTTCAAGAAAGAATAGAAAAAGTAAAACTTTGTATTGAATGGAGATAGGAAGCTAACAATTCATATATCACTAATTTGCCTAGAAAAAAGGGTCTAAAAATGCTAACAAGTCAATTCGACTATTTAATGTAAAAATGGTATGTTTTAGTTAAAATTGGCGTGGAAATGATGGCAGGCTTTAAGATATGGTAAAAGAGGTGATTCACACTTTCGACCGTCAAGCAAATTAAAACATCCAATCAAATTATGTAAGCGCTAGTAAACAACAATGTACCATCTGTCTCAAAATTCCAAGATTGCATAAATGTTTGAGTAAATGAACCTCACACACCGCACTGATATATTTCTAAAACCTAGGGGTATAGAATTTGGTCCACACACTGTAAATGAATATATAATTGTTCAAGGTATATGTAGATAAAATATCTAGCTTAGAAAAGTAGTACAAAAAATGACTGATGAGACTAGAACCCGAAATTGTTACTTGAGATTTGTGAGTACTGAAGTGAGTGAACTTTTCTTAAGCACTAGATAAAGGCCTATTTGATTACCAAGGAAATCAATTTTTGTAAGTCATTTGCCCATATTTATTTTTGAATAACGAGTAAGGATTTATCAGATATCTTAGTGAAATGCAGTACTGCAGAAGGTTGTTCCCCCTACCGCGAATCGATGGGAGCAAGAGGAGTGGGAAGATCTGGGATGCCGTAGTGGGGCCCAGGGGGAGGAGGCAAATAGTTTTGCATAAGTCAAATAATTGGAGGGAAATGCTTTGAGATCCAATGTCCTTCGTTGGCCCATTCCTAAGACTTGAAGAGTTAAAAGGAGTTTTGAATTAAACAATCATTTAGGAATATATTAGAGCTCTGATCAAGTAAATAATAATTTTCGTGCATTCGACATGCGAACTACAGGGTTTATAGATGGATTTCTTTTAATGTATTGGCCATTTTAGCTTCTTTTGTTTTTTTTTTTTTTTTAATATTCCATGGCAAGATCAAAGTGATGTTGAGTGGTGATGATCCAATCATTAGTTAGAATCATTACTCAAGGGCGTACAATTTCCTAGAAAAGTAGAGAAGGAGAGATAAAATACAAAGACAGCAATGATAGTTGGTTGAGAAGAACGATACCGATGGATCGAAACATTAAACAATCAATAAAAGCCAAGAAGGTCATGTGGCTGTGTGCATGAATTGTGTAAGTAGTTGGAGATTTGAAAGAGCAATACAGTTCTAAGTTCCTTCCTCTACAGAACTCTCGAAGAACTACATCAGACAACAAACGTTCTTGTTCAGCTCCACGTTCACGGCTTTGATCAGACCAAAGCCCTTTCTCCTTCACATGAATACATGCAACAACCATCGCAGTCAGGCCAGCTTCAGGGATTCCCATGACAACGATTCCAGTGACTCCTGGACGTTGTAAAAGTACTGGCTCCACCTAGGTTCTGAAACAAGAGGTCCCCATAAAATGAACTGCGAGTACATCTTTTCATATTATAGCAAACCATGATTTGGAGAAAATAAAACAGGTTCAGCATTGAAGACAGAAATTATGCATCACCCATGCGAACCTATCAACAAATCCTCACAAGAAAAATAATGTCATTGCCAAGCCAATTCATACACTATTCATTCTGTACCTCTTCAGGGTAAACATTTTTTCCCTCAGTCTTGATCCGACCACTTTCTCGACCAACGACCCACACCCAAACATGCTTATCGATGAAACCGACCTCACCCATGTCAAACCAGGAAAGACAGCTAGATTTTCATGCCGAACTTGATTCCAGTATCCAATCATCAAATGTGGACCTCAAGAATTTTCCCAATGCCAATAGAATCATCACTATCTGTCGTCAATTCAACATGTGGTGCAGGTTTGCCAACCCAGATGGCCCGTGGTCTTTGAACTGAATTGAGATCTGTTCTGATATGAAAATGAGGGGGCTAGTAGGGAAAAGGGAAATGTGGGTCATAGAGAGTCATAAACGTTAAAGAAATATGGGTCTCTGTCATCTCTGGATATTGAAACAAAGAAAGGTAGCATAATGAGCACAGTTGTTCAACAGACATTGCTAGCGGGTACTACCAACTAGCATTGAAGTACCGAAATTAATTGCATATACGCTTGTAGAGGATGCACACCACAGACTGAGAGAATCTTAGCTCTTAGGAAGAAGTTGCCAGCTTCCTTGGTGAGACCGATCAACAGACTTCCTCCGCCATTTAATATCTCTTCCACACAGTCTTTTCCTTTCCATAGTCCTTTCTCCCCGAGGAAACTCGGAATTAAGCAAAAGTACCACTTGAAGAGCATAACTTTGAACTCACCCCATGTAAATGGCCGATGCTCTTTACACATAATATTTAGTATTTTGATTGCTCATGAAAGATCACTCTTCGTAGATAACCTGAGAAAGGTATTAGATCAGCGACCATGGCTAGAATAGTGATCAAAGCAGTGACGTCGTGTTTCTTAATAACCTTAATGGTGGAATCAGCTTTGAACTTGGGTATTCAGACATGGCAAGCTCCAGCCAATAACATCGCCATGGCTGCTGACAGACCAATGCGGCACAAATGAGCAGTGTGCAAATAATCCTACAAAAATCGAATAAAAAAATTCTATTGTCATATTACCCTGACTTAAATTGCCTGCTGACCTTCCAAATATGGAAACAATCGCTCGAGACTTACTGTGACGATGATTGTAGAATTTCCACTTGCCAATGAAGCATGAAGACTCTAGAAGAGAAGAAACATGGAAAGGGCATATATCATCCCAACTGTGGCTTCTTTTGCCATAGATTGCATGAGCAAATCTGGCTGGCTTATGGAGACTCCTTTAGGCTTCCCAGTAGTACCTGAAGCCAACAAGCCCAGCACAACTAAACATCTGGAAATAAACACTTGGAATGTGACATCCATCCCTAACAATTCATCTCACCCTAGTCGCACATCCATCATTCGTCACTTAATCTTCCTTTTTCCCTTCGCTGACCTGCAATCATTCATCGGTCAACTACCTCATCAACTCATCAAGAATACTGACATCTCGTGCTCTGCATCAATAAGCTAGATCTAATCCAGGAACAATCAAATCACGGAACAAAACCAGCTCAGATTCACAAATTTGAGAAAAATCAGAACACAGCACATTGCCCAGAAAGGGAGCAAATTAAACCCAAAAAGAGTGAATATAAAAAACCAAAGCTTTAACGAGAAAGATTCCAAAGATGGATCAAGCGAGACAATGCAGAGAGAGAGAGAGATAGAGAGTGAGACAATCCACAACTACGAACTACCAAAGCCACATTGTCCAAACTTAGGCATCCGTGTGGTGTATAATTGACACATTGACCCTGCCTATGAAAATCACAGAGAGGAAAGAAAATGTATAAACAGAACTTACATCCAAAGAGATCTGTTGAGTACTGGAATGCAAGACAACCTTTGAACTTAGAAACCAATATCACATAATGTAATCCTCATTTTGAGAAACTGTAAAATATTGCCAAGGAAGTTGGACAAAGAAGCTTTTCTGGGGAGTCTTGGTAAGAAGTAAGGTCAGTAAAGTATCTTAAGCAACAGGTGATCAGCCAAAAGGAAAGTCGTCCATATTTACAGATCTGATATTGTCCTATCTATGGCAAATCTGATATGATTGACATGTTTTGAGCAGGTAATCAAACCAAAAAAGAGCCATTTGATATCGGTTTGAATGACGGACTTTGAATTGAAGAAGCTAATAAAACGTACAAAGTGCCTTTTTTATATCTCTGTGGGTGTACTTGTGTGCTTGCACACCGTCACATGTCTCTAAACAGGATATATCACTTCATGGAAGAGTAACAGAACTTTCTCAAAAAATCACCTACTGAAGACTACCCAAAAAAAAGAACACTTGTTATTGGCAATGAGAGGAAGTAAAGACTATTACAAGCCCAGACATAGTCAGTAGTCGAGAAGGAACTTGGAGGAGTTATTGGATGCAGATCCAGCATGCCCGTAGTTGATACTAGCATATGAAAAGAAAGAATGGATCAATGGTACTAAGAATATCATCATTTTGTAGATTGCATGATGGGTAACATTAACTTTTCTCATCTTTCTCATCCTACAAATTTGGACTTTGAGAAAGCAATACACCATTCATATTGCTTGAAAATGGCCAAGAAAACGAGCCCAAGGAAACGTACCATTCAAGAGAAGGTATACCATCCTTATGGAGCATAGAATACCAGCTGATACAGTTCTCATCTGTCACCCACATCACAGGCCTTATGGCTAACATAGCCAATCTAGCTTCATCGGCACTCTACAATCAAGATTTCGGAATGAATTAATGCTGTCAAATAGATGTACCTATTACAAAACAATCATCATCATGCCATGTAGCGGTTTGCCCCACTTTCATAATTTTCTGGCTGACAAAAGAGAAAATTAAGGCACCGAGATCTGATAATTTTGGCAACTAAGCTACTGAGATTGGCTAATTTCTCCTCCTACATAATATGAAGCAGAGACCTGATCATCCTGTCTGTTTTCCATTTCCATGGAGTCACGACCCACAGTTACACTTCAACATTGCAGTCATGAGTGGGTTAAGATTTGAGTTGATCATTAAAAAGGCAGGGTGGTCTTGCTTGTTGCGAAGGCTGCTGGTTCAGGGGAGCATTCAAATTTGTAATGGCAAATACCCATTGATCGATTCATCCAGAGAAGAAGCAAAAATTGGCGCAAAAAGTAATGAAACAAACTAAAACATGGTAACCACAAAAGACTAGCACCCTGATCAATAGAGTGAACAGTAGCTCACTAGTTATGACAACTTTTTTTGGTAAAAGGTAAGAAATATATTGACTTAAGAACCAAGAGGCTATACAACCGTACAGCAAGGGACCCCGGAACCAAAAAGCTTACACTCAGAAGACAAGGTAGTCAAAAGAGTAGAAGGGTACCGGGGGTAAAGCTGCAGAACAGGGAAGAAAGAACCGCAGCAAAGAACAAGACTAACACAACAGCCACAGCAAAGGAGAGAAGGCCCAAACAAGGCAGCCCGCACATGAGACAGAGAAAGAAGGGAGAAACAAAAACAGCAAGACAGCGAAACACCAAGGTGGAGCCACCGAATGCTGAGGAGAAGCTGGACGCTGCATCCCAGGAGAGGGCAACACCCGCATCAATAGTTATGACAACTTTTGTATCCATGAAACGAAAAAACACACACTAACCACAAAACTGCTGATTTTCATACGCAAGAGTAAACATGAAGAGGAAAGAAAGAGAAAGGAGTACATCTACATGGGAATATCAAGAGTGAACGTGTTTGATAGAATCCCAGTCTAAGTATGCTTATAAGGTAATATTGTTCTGACATTTTGCCAGTTTAATTCCAATAAACTGCAATCTCTCGCAATGAATGATTGCAGTTCCTGCTAATAAAGCCTTACCCTTTTGCATGTAATTATTTTATTGGGATCACCACGATCATCTCCCAGAGAGAGGGTGGGCAATTACTCAAGGCAATTCAGAAACAAAGTGTGAAACAATTAGTTTAGTGTTCGATTCAACTCTTTCAGTGGTATTGGTGAAAAATTGTCATGACGTGATTCTTTAATTGGTCCCGTGCCAGTGTTAAGAACAAAAGCCCAAAGTAAATTGCAGAATTGTGAGAAGTATGCACCAAGACGGAAATTTCAAAACGAAAAAGTCATCATACAAGATGAGAGCAAAGTTCCCATCAGAAAATACTACTTCGCATATCTTTTTCCTTCAGCCAGAAATTACAGGGACGATAGACTCAAGAAACTGCTAATACAACGGGATAACGAATGGAATCTAATGTTCAATCGCCATCTTCACTACTGTCGTGATTTTGACATACCAACTGCAGTCCATTGCTGAAGGTTGGAGCAACTTTCTTTACAACGACAATTCGCACAGAGGAAGGACTCCAGTCTCGTGATCTCATATAATTTCCTGTCAAACAAAACAGAAGTGTGAGTCAATGAACAAAGAACAGGGACACGAGTTTGTCACAGCCCAGCAATAATTGCCTCTATACAATAAAGATCCAAGCAATACTTATTTCTAAAGGAAAATTGAAAGACCACAAACATGATGGTAAGACAGAAGTAACCAGGAAACTTGCAAAAACAACCACCATCACATGGAAAAAGTTACTTTCTAAAAGTCAGGTCTACTTCCATGAAGGAAGTCTGCATTTTAATACAATCCAAAGGACTTGCAGGAAAAGGGAAGTGCCAAACCTATATATTTCAACACATCCATCATTCAAAAGAGCTTACATAATTGAAAAGAACATGTTCAAAAAATGTGACATACCTCTGTTATTCGACAAGTCACTAGAAGTAGCTTTCATCAAGGGATCCATTGGCTTGTTCGGAGATTCTTCAAAAAAATTTCTCTTCTAAGTAAGCTTTTCTCTAGGTCTCAACAACAAAAACAATTCCATATTAAATCAACAACTCATGCTCGCCTCAAGTCCAAAACACCTGAAAGAATATTCTACCTGCACAAAGAATAGGAACCAACTTGGGAATTTGTATTCTTAGGAAGAGGTGAGATTTAAAAAACAATAGTCTTACTTTTAAGAAGAATCGAGAAACCACTCAGAAAATGATATATACCACAAAGCACGTCCACCTTTCTGAATTT
Organism: Eucalyptus dawsonii; assembly: GCA_016097615.1. Lineage (NCBI taxonomy): Eukaryota > Viridiplantae > Streptophyta > Magnoliopsida > Myrtales > Myrtaceae > Eucalyptus > Eucalyptus dawsonii. The sequence goes on from CM027874.1 coordinate 2,666,744, forward strand.
ATCGAATCAAGGTACTATCAGTTTTTATTGGCAGTGTATACACAATCAGCAAACCAGTAAATCATGCTCTTTCTGAGAAGTTTGATAGATATTTCCTAAGAGTTGGAAATACATGCGCGTAATGGCAATCAACACTATTTTTTTTGCTGTATGACATGATTCGTGGACTATGATCTAATAACTTCAATAACATCCTTTGGTGTATCCATGATTAGGTTCTGAAAGTTCTCAAGCAATTTTTCATGACTCCTTACACTTCAAAGTTGCTTATTCTTCAACATGCAAATGTCTGACAATACGTGTGACACATATTAAGCACATAAGATGACATGGATTGAGCAAAGAATAGCATGCTATACAGATCACATTGTAAATGCATATGCATCTAATGTAAGTGAAGCAAGACAATTTTAAACTTATTCCATACTGAAACAGGGATCGATGATCACAAAAACAAAGAATTTGCAATAGAGTATCTTCAAACGAGCTCGAGCTTTTAGATATAACTAAGATTATATGAAGATTAAAGTACCATATACATTTTATAAACTTCTACATGAGCACCTTATTAAGCACATGACCAATTCATCCAGAAGTTATGCATAACATGTTCAAGACTGTTCTCAGCAAATTCACGCGATTAAAGATAGCCAACAGGGAAGTAAATAAACTGACAATTAGAGCATTACTAACCTTGAGAGAATTGTTCAGTGCTTTGTCATTACTAGTATAAATTACATCAAATCTTCATGTTCAATCCTAAAATCCTACGGACGAAATTTTTGGATGTCTGCGAGAAAGTTTCAGGGAAGCAACAAGTATAAATAAAAAGAATGAAAAAATAGTTCAATGACATGTAGAAAGAATACTAACGTGGAATTTAATTGATTTAGTAAGCGCTTCATCCTCTTCCTCCAATTTCCCTTCCTGCGATACCAACAAAGTCAGGGATAATCTGACAAAGTAAGAAGAGCAATGAATTCTATGTAGTGACAGTGGGCAGAGCTTTGACCCTCGTCACTATATTAAGAATGCTAATTTAAAGCAGATCGGAAAAAACTCATACTTTTGCAGCAGATGTACGTTGTAAGCCCTCCAGCATTGCATCTTTGCTCACGGTTGCACGCCCAGACTGGAAAAAATAATGCCCACCCGTTAGCACCACAAGAATATAAAAAGTTCTAAGCAACAGAAAAACAAGGCAATCAATTACCATATATCCATATCTGCACAAATACATATTCAAATCAAGAAACTCACATTCACAGATTGCATTTCAAATCAAGAAACTCACATTCACAGATTGCATTTCATGAAGCGCTGCCGGAGTGTCCATCTCCCTCTTGGAATATAAAGTTTTATTTTCCAAGTACTTGATGCGACCATGCATCTCTTCAGCCTCCCCTTTTCTTTTCTCACCCTCCCTCACCTGCCCAATCCCAAATGAAAAGGCCCGAATCAAATACTACCCAAAGACCAACAAACTCTAAAAGAAACCCAGAAAATCAAAAGACAAGATCTTGTACCTCATCCTGCAGACGCCAGGACTCAAAAGTTATCGTGGCCCCTGACTCCATGAGGTAATCAGAATTGCGTGGATCAGTTTTGATGGTGAGCTCAGCAGAGCAATGGGTACATTTAAAGTAAAACCTCAATATCCGGATACCCAGATACGTCTGCTCGCGAAAACAAAAGAACACCGAGAATTAGAAAAGGGTCGACGACTTTGGAATGGGAAACAGAGTCGAACGTGTGCAACTGACCTCGCCGACGACGTCCTCCTTCCTGGAATTGAACTCCGTACCCTTGTAATGTAATTCCCGCAGGTGTTGCACTGTTGCATAGGATGCTCATCGGAAGCATCATCCGAACCTTAATCTGCCGATTCGTGGACCTCCTGGGCAGCTTCGAAGGGACGAAATCGGCGGGTAATACTTTTTCACCACTTTTCTCTCCCTCATCGCCTTCTTCTACTCCTCCTCTCAACTCGAAACAAAAACGAGCTCGTCGACCGTAGATAGAGGGGGTCTGAAACAGGCGGGAGTCGAGCCGCGAATCCGCCCCCAAAAAACCCAAGAATCGGACAGGGTCGAGTAGGGTGGCGATCGGGGAAGAGGAGGGCGGCGATGGAGGTCAAGGCCCAGCGGCGGCAAGAAGGAAAGCAGCGCGCACGCCCCTGCCAGAGGAGGTGCCCGACGGCGGGGTGCTGGTGGTTCAGGGACGGCACGCTCAAGGAGGCGAAGGCGGGAATGTGAAATCTTAATTTTTCCGATTTGTGATTAGTATTGGGCCGGCAGATTTCTGATGTATTTATATATTGATATTGATGAGGGTCTTGTGGATTCAATTAATTCAAATAAACCAAAAGAAAATCACTTATCCGAATGAGTAAGGCAATACTTAATTTTCGTTAAATAGAAAAGTATCGACCACAGTTAAATTTTGCCAATTACCTTGCTAAAAATACCTAAATATTATAAAATTCGTGCATGATTAGAAATTAATAGTTTTAGTTATTCCCAACTATTCAATTTTTTTTTTTTTTTATTATCAGCACTTAAAAAATTGCTAACTCTTGGTTAAATTCTCCCCATTTATTTTCAATTTCATCAAATGATCTCAACTCTACATCATGAATTCGATTACACGAAATTAACCTAAAATCAAATTAGGTGATTAAATCGAATAGATGCACACACATCATCTACCAAAACAGGAAAAAAATAAAGTTATTGCCGATATATTTTATTGAATGGATGAAACCGAATGAGCAAATTTAGCAAGTTCCTTTTTCTCTTAAGCACAATAGTAATTTCCATGATTTCATTTTTAAAAAAATTAAATTCTTCTATACAAGAATTTTGAAGTATGGAATCAATGATTCGTTTATCTTTTATAGCATCAATCAATTCACGATAGCACTATAAATTATCATATTAATACTAACACCATGAGAGAATCACACCACCTTAATTAGCTAAGAGCCTACGGCCACATAAATCATGTATCAAAGTTCCATACCTTGGATGACCTACTCTAATTCTATTTTAATATCACACAACCATATAGGATCATACAACATACAACATGAACACGAACTCAAACAAGGACAGTCAATACAATGAATTTGGGCAAATGCACTCAACTAATCAAACATAACCTCATGATCGGCCTTTAATTTACATGTATTATGAGTTGTCCTTTGACCTCTATTTGATTAATTATAGTCATCGATATTGACCGTCCCTTACGTTCATAACTGGTGGTCAAGATTGAGTGACTCCTAGAATTAGGATCTGGGTATATCCATTTGGTTTATCCCATGTCCATGCATCGATCCTAGAACATCCACCTAAAAATCACATGCAAAGGAAATATGGATTCTCAATCAATCAATCCATAAAAGTCTCTTGATAGTCTATGCCATATGTTTGAGACCCTCATGATTCTTCTTTTCAAACTCCGTCGCCCATCTCTTTTGGAGTGTAGAGATCTCTTCCACGTCATCCCCTACGATAATCATGTCATCCATATAGATTATTAAAGCCATTACATTTTCCTATTGTTGTTTCAAGAATATAGTATAATCTAAGTTACTCTAGTAAAAACCATACTTCTTTATAGCCAAGTTGAATTGTCCAAACGATGAGCGTACCTTCACGAAATATCCATATAAATCTCCTCCTCAAGGTCACCATGAAGAAAGGCATTCTTTACATCAAACTAGCGTAATGGCTAGTATAAATTTGTAGCAAGAGACAATAAGACCTTGATAGTGATCAATTTCGCTATCGGTGAAAAAGTCTCTTGATAGTCTATGCCATATGTTTGTGTATATCCCCTTATATCTTTCAATAGATCCATCCCCTTTATGTTTAATGGAGAAAACCCATTGAAGCCAATTGTCTTTTTTCCATCTGGCAATAGAAAAAGATTCCATGTTTTATTTTTCTGTAGCACCTCCATTTCTTCTTTTATCAATTGACTCCACTTCGAATCTACTAAGGCTTCTTGTATTCCATTGGGAACAAGGACTGAAGACACATTGTATTCAAATGCCTCAAGAGGTTTTGATAATCTCCAAGCTGATACATGATTTGCAATAGGATATTTTGATCTCCTTTCCTCAAAATTTGTTGACTAGTGATTTAGGGGCTTTCCATGGATTATTTCTAAAAGGTAAGTGGTGACTGATAGAGGTATCCAAGTCATCAAGAGAAGAAGGTGTAGTAGGAGAGCTTACCTCAGGAATATTCTCAGGAGATGAATCATTGGGTACTCAAGAGTGAGGGGTTAAGCAATCTATGCAGTACCATCATTGTCAATTCTTACTATTTGCCTAGTGTCCTGCTCAGTCCCTTGCTCAATATCAATTCTATCCTCCTCACTAACCATTGCTTCACTTTTTCACTCACTAGGCTGCTCAGTTGTCTAGTTTCAGTTTGTACTAGAGTCTCTTCGGATACAACACAATCCCACCAATTCTGCCTTTCAACTAGTATCTCCCTTTGAAAGGAAGAATTGGATGCTAATAATGATTAAAAAAAACTTTTAGAGTCCACGAAGGTTACGTCCATGGTGACATTGGTACGCTTGGTATCAAGATTGTAACATCGATATCCCTTTTTTTGTGTGCCATACCCAAAAAAAAAAAAAAACACAACAAACTACACAAGAGTCAAGCTTAATATGTTGATTTTAAGGGAGATGAACAAAAGCAACACATCCGAAAACTTGAGGAGGAATCAACAAAATAGATGGTATAGTAACATGGTTGGAAATGACTTATAATGGAGTCTTGAAATTCAGCACCTTTGAAGGCATACAGTTCAACAAACATATTGTTATGACCACAGCATTGTCCCATAATCTATTTAGTACATGTGAACCAATCAATAAAGCACGAGTAATTTCTAAGATATGTCTGTTTTTCCATTCGACAACTCTATTATGTTGTGGTGTTTGAGTACTAGAGGTTTCATGAAGAAGACCATGATTCATGAAATAATTTTGAAATTCCTTATCAACATACTCTCCACCATTGTCAGAACGAATAATTTGAGTTTTAGCTGAAAATTGAGTCTAAATCATAACATGAAAAGTTTGAAACATACCAAATACATCATCTTTGTGCTTCAGCAAGTATAACCAAGTCATTCGAGTACAATCGTAAACAAATATTAGAAACCAACAACTTCCGAAAACAGTAGTAATTGGAGAGGGTCCCTAAACATCAAAATGAATTAATGCAAAGGGAATATCACTTTATTGCAGGCTTATTGGGAAAGGTGCACTATGACTTTTAGCCAAAATGCAACTTTCACATTTAAAAGCTTAATCATGTAAGTTGGAAAATAGGTCAGGACGTAGGTACTTCATATAAGTGATGCGGATGTCCCAAACGACAATGCCATAGCCAAATCTATCTCTCGTTGATACTAGTTGAGTATTGCATGTTATTTGCTGGACTAGGACTAAAATCATCCATGTGGCATGACCCCCTCTCTTAGTACCATGCCCATTGATCTCCATTGTGAGAATATCCTGAAAAGACAAAAAGTATGATAGATTAAAGTAACGCAATTTAGCTCTTTAATGGCTTGGCCTACAAACATTAATTTATTTGAGAGAGATGGAACCGACAAAGTATTGGATGAAAAGAAAGAGGGAGAGAGAGTAATAGTCCCAGCTCCTGTAACAAGGTGTATGACCCTATTAGCATTGGCAACATTACTCCGTCTTGGTTGGTAATCTTGACGAATTCATTTGAATAGAATGTCACGTGGTCAGTTGCTCCCGAGTCAACTATCACACCCCCGTTCCATCCTTGGTATGAGAGCATGACCCGGCGAGACAGCATCGACGCTTCAGGCAACGTCAAACATCTCGAAAGTTTTTTTTTATCTTTAGTTAAGCACATGTGAAAGCAACCATAAACAATCCACATACAAACAAACATGGAAGCCAGGCAAGACATATGCAAGCCAAGCAAATAAAAGCAACACATATTCATATACATATTCACATATCAAAAGCTGTTTTGATTACATGCCTATCCTAGTCTTGGGCTACTTATTTTCATTTCCACATATAGTCAATCAAAAGGCGGGGGTAGCCTTGCTCATCTACCAAGCTGCTCCCAAAAATGGCCCCCATGCGAGGCTCATTCCCTTCTTGGACCCATAAGGTAATAGTTTTCTTTCGATAAGTGATATCCCCTTCTAAGTCTACTATATCCGTCATAGTGGTAATCATATCAATAAGGAGGTCGGGACGAATGGGCAGCGGGATTGTTTCACCCATCACACACTTGAAATTGTGAGAACAACAAGAGTAAGTTGATGACTCAATAAGTAGAAATTCCTAATTCTCCTATAGGAGGACATCTTGCTGTCGATTGTCGGATACAAAATCACCACCTACTTGTCGATGGGAAATCAATAGCAAGGTTCGTGCCTTGCCTTGCTTATGCATATGAAAAGGCTCTTAATTGTCTATCTACTTTCAAGAATCAAAGACAATGAATTAGTGCATATGAACAAGCTTTCCAAAGATCTGTGACTTATGATCATTTCGGTGACAAAAAGAATAAGTGCATCTCATGAAACTCGTTCAAGTAATAAGTGACCCAATTTAAACATATGCTCAAATTGATGCAAGGACTTAACAATACATATTAAAAGAAACCCAGTTTTTGCAAGCATCACACATGGACTTTCATTTTTCTTTTTTAGTATCATATTAGTCGAAATTAATCGACTCTTCCGGTAACAACCGAGCATCGGTCTTGATCTCATTGTCAGGACGGCATCCGGGGTGACCCCCAAGCATCGGTCTCACACGGGCCGGCATCATCCACAATCTCAATATCAGAACGGCATTTGGGGCTTTATCCCAGGCAATGACCCAGCATCCTTCAATGTCGGCATATAATTCCATCGTGTGTTCATGTGTTTCAAGCATCAACCAATTCATTTTATGTTTAAAATTTTAGTTAAATGAGTGGCCCAAAGGCGTGCCATGTAGGGTGAACTAATGAACGACTATTATGTCTTACTAAATTAAACTCATGTCGGATGCGACTTGGGTTCGTGGTCTGGACTTGGAACCATTCATTCCGGCTTCGGCATCGACAGGTGACTTGTCTCGAGTAACAACATGTCTCAATGTTGTCTTGAAATCAAGTGTGGGTCGTGCACCCCCCTCGACGTCCATCCAAAGTCACATGAGACATTTCCTCAACATTCGGGTGTGCTCGACATCCATGCGAGACCATGAACTTACTTGATGTAACCACAAACAAATAGAACACAACAAGTATAACAATACAAAGCCAACACAAGCAAACGATGACATGACCCTAAAATTGATACACTTAGCACATCACCCTATCAAAGAGTCAAAGTTTACTTACTACTTTTTGGACCTAGCTCCAAGATGCTTCTTTGGTAGTCGGTCGGGTCTAGAGTAGTTTGGAGGAGAAGGGCGTGAAAGAGAGGAGAGGAAGTGAGAGGAAAGGAGAGAAAGGCCAAGTCTTAAAATGTGAGAATGACTCCTCCTATTTATAGGCTTCTTCCTCTTAGACTTTTATTACAAGCTTATGATTACACCTAAAAGGCAAGTTGACCTAGCTATCCTCTTGGGTTGGCGCCTAAGTCCCTTGCAATTCACTTGGTTTAGTTCACATATTGACTTGTTCTCCAAGACTCATTTTAGGTTCGTTATTACCTATAATGCCTAAGGAGACACATAAACATTTCAATGCATCATGTCCTCTTCTAATTGGCTAGTCCTTGACTTGTTCACCAAGGCTATAATCTAGGGCTATCATACCTTAAGATTTACCTAAGATTCTAAAGGACACCTAGGCTAATGATTTATCATGGTCATTAATGAACTAATGTCCAAAATTTTTAAATGAGGCCTAGATATTTTTGCCAAGCTACTTACGAAGCAAGTTTTCTCCTTCTCTCTTAATGTGGTCAAGTGGCACTTAAATGGATAAAGATGGACTAAGTCAAAAAGTTATGAAAGATTTTAGAACTCCAATCAAATCTTGACATTTGTCCAACAACTTGTCCCCACATTAATTAATTTGTGTCCAAAAATTCATTCAAGACATTCATAAAACTAATATAGGGTACCACCTCATTGGAGGAGTTGTTCATATTTGTACACGATAGAAGGTTCTATGAAAACCGAGGTCCATGCCAAAATTTACTAAACTTTAATCAAATGAGTGTGACTAAGTCTGTAGCCTTCTTAAACTTGTCAATGACCATTTTCAATTAGCATTGGTCCATTGGATGTCTTAAAATAAACCTCGTGGTTGGTCTTGGTTATTTGCCTTAGCCGGGTCTCGATTGGGTGGACCGTGTCCATGGCCAAATATGCCATGTCTTGGGCTATCGAAGGTTTATGTCATTGATTCTCATGATCGGCCCTCAAACCTTATTCTCATGGTGTGGAATTCGAGGATGTTACTTCAACAATTCATCCACTGTAATTATCTTGATTATAGCTAAGCAATGCATAACCACAATTACCTTAATTATTGAGAGTACTTAAATTACTTGACGATTCCACTAGTGGAATTAAAGATAAGTGAGGTTTTGCATTTACCAAAGAAGCTTGTTTGAACCCACTATTAGCATTTTTTCATGCCTCGAGTTTTTTCCCCCATTCTGGGTACCCATGTAACTTAAAGCAAGTTTCACGAGTATGCTTCATGTTTCCATAGTGCGTAAAGCCTCCTTCCAATTGTGCCTTGGCCTTTGATGTTGTTTTCACCTTTCCACCTCCTAGAGAGGAAGAACCATTTTTAAAAATCTAGAGAATCAATGGTCACTGAGGTTCCATCTTGACTCCTTTGGAGGGCATGGAACTGGCATGTGTAAATTTTGTGCTTGCTATCATAATTACTTATCGTACATCCTCCCTTCGGACATGAGCACAGACTTGTTCAACCATAGGGAATGGTTGAATTTGAAGCACATTGGCCGTATGTTTTTTGGACGATCATCCAACCCATCAAGAAAAATATAGACTCTATCTTCCCATATAACCTTGTAGACTCGATATGCACTCATAAATATATTTATAGCCATATAAAGATGTATATCATTAGGAGAGAATAATCTTGCAAAAATTTTGAGATTTTTCCAATATCACGCAAAAGTATTTTGTTAAATAAGATTGGCATCCAATAATACATTTGCAATTGTAGTTCCAAACAAATATAAAAGGTAGTCGACTTGGAATTGGGCGTTGGATAGTTTTTGACTATCTATCAATCAAGGGAAAATGTAAAAAAGTAGTTGGCTTGTTGTGAGAGTTATAATTGCAGCACATATGATAATACTAATTTTCATTATCTATCATGCTAGACTTACATGTTTTTTTATGTGCCAACAGATGATTAGAGATTATTCTATGGTCAGATAGGATATTGTAACTATTATTGATACCTAGATTTTAGCAACCCATTAGAAAACTAGGAATTGACTCAGCTCTATCAAAAAGAATTTTCATTAGATTACATAGCATGTGGGCATTAGGATAATTTTCATCAATATTGCTAAATTTTAATAATTTATTAATAAGAAAATAATAAAATAATAACAAAATAACAAAATAAAAATTAACAAAATTAATTAATTTAAAAAGGAGCCAGGTCGGGCCCGGGCTGGGCCGGCCCGGCCTACTCCCCCTCTCGTCTCCTTCCTTCCTTCCCGGGCTAGGCCCATTCTCCTTATTTCTTCCCTGGCCCGCCCCCTCCTTCCTCCCCTCCTGCTATTCACACGCGCGGCTGAGGACATCACGTTCAAAGGACCGGGGACGGCGAAAGCGACTGCCGGTTGAAAGGGAAGAATGGAGGGAAAATTGACGAGTCAAGCCATAAATTTGGGGAGGAGCTCAATGCCATCGATCTGTCCAGAGCAGAGGACAAACCGGTGGCAGAGTAGAGAGCAAGGGGAGGACCGTCGGTGTAGGCCAAGGACTAGCTGGCTCGCGAGAGACGGGAGGGAAAAGGGCCTCCGACTTGGAACGTTTAGCAAGCCGAATTGGGGAGGAGTACTATAAAAGAGGAAGAGAGAGAGAGAGAGAGCTGGACGCACGACCAAGAGAAAAGCGAGGAGGGTGAGAGAAGAAGAAAAAAAGGGTCGTTCCCGGCTGAGCGTCGTCCAACCGCCCTTGTCACGAACCGGCGCCCCCTAGTCGACACCACCGAGCTCGCGGCTTTCCCCTTCCTCACGGTGTTCGGTTTCTAGCGAGTGGATTTGTCGGTTTGATCCACCATCTTCCTGAGGATCCCAGCTTGGCAGCACAGGGACAGCCGGCTATAGCTCGATTCGTGTTGAGGCCGTCGTCGCCAAGCCAGGTAGGGACCCCACGGTTAAACACTCGTTCCCTCGAACCCTTTTTGCTTCGCCTTATTTTGGTTGAAGGAGAGGCTGCGACCTGGCTTCTCTGGTTCATGTGTGTTGTACTTCTATCCTGTTGGCGTCGAGCATTTCTTGGTGATTTTCTTTGAGTTTAGATCTAAGATGGGTCGATGTCTTCTTCTCGATCTATGCCCACCACGTGTTCGAGGGAACGCCCGAACCAAAACCGATCGTTTTATTAGTCTCGCATTCCGAATTGTTCCAAGGATCCGTAGATGTGTTTTGTCCTGTACAACATTTTTTTTTTACTTATGGCCGAATACATTTCGTTAGCCAGGTTTCATCTCTACAGAGTCTAAAAAGCCCCGGCTTTTCAACGTGATTTTGCCTCATGCTCAGACATTTCTTTAGCCGGATTTGGAAGTCGTTTCCCAGTTTGGTATGGAGGGTCTCGATCGTGAGCGTTCGATGGTGAAATCTGTATCATGCGATATACTGATGTGTTAGTCTAATGATGAGCCTTGATTTGTTGAAGTCCTCATGCGGTCATCTTGCATTTTGGTGTGCTCTGTCTGGGTTTGGCTTGGGGTTGTAAAAGTAGGGAGGAGATATTAAAGGGCTTAGAGAAATAGAGAAGAAAATGAAAAAAGAGGAAGTGGGCTTGAGCTTAGTATTGGTAAATCTGGGTTGGGCTTAGGTTAATTGAATTTGGACTCGGTTCAAGTCATGAACAGATTGGGCTTGAATCATTGAGCCCACTTATTTTAGTCCAGTTGGTATCACTAACCCAAGTCTGCGGGGCCCAGGTCAGATCCACATTCGGACTGGGCCCAATCCGAGTCCCTATTTTCCAGAGTAAAAATTAATTTACAATTTTTTTTTAAATTCCAAAAAAAAGTATTCTTTTTAATGTTAGGAAAAAGCTTAAAATTTAGTTTTTGAATAATTTTCTCTTAAAATTTAAGTGCTCAAAAAATTTTATGCTCAAAATTGAATAAGCCCTCAAAACTTTACAATAGGGATTGAATATTTATGGAAACAAACGTTGGCTTGTTGATTGCACATTTCTATCGTTTTGATTGCACCCTTTTGATGCATGAATTGTTGTTTTCTTAGCCTAGTTAGGAATTGAATCTCAAAACTCACAATTGCTATAAAATGTAGGGCACTAGTTGATTAATTAGTGTACTCAAGTTTTTGACCCTAGATTTTTTTGTACATAGCAGTAAAATAATTTTTCTATTATTTTAGGTGGGTATCTAATTGACCCACCACAAACTGATTAATGGCTCTTAGATAAAAATAATTTTGTATGTTAGTTGCGAATTTGTACGAGCTTGGAGAGCTTGAATTAAGTTTAGACTTAATAATTTATTAACCAAATCTTAGGTGGCTTACCCAAGATTAGGTCGTGACAATATTGAATCGGAACTTTTGCACAATGTACATTAAATTTGTAATGTTTTTTTGGACTAGACCTTAAAGTTTTTTTTTTTTTTTTTTGTATTGGCCCATCTATTTAAAATATTGACAAAAGCATTGTAACATGGTATTAAGTTGTAGTTAATTGCCATTCTAGCCCCACAAGTGCTATATGGCTGTCAAATGCCTTAAACAATATGAAAAACAAATCTATTTTTTAGAAAAATTCAAAGATGCATTACTCAAAGGTAAACTACAAGAAAAACTAACAGAAAAAAGCATCCAACTAAAACACACTTGGGATGTCTTTGCGTTCGACTAGAATTTTAGCCTTAGCACACGGGATCGACAAAATCTGGTGAATACTTTAATATTTCTCTCTCCCATAATTTCATAATTTTTTTTAAAAAAATTTCAATCTCTCGTTGAGCGATGCTTTCTTGAAATACTTCATAGAAAACAAATGCCAAGCTCAAATTACTCTTAAAAACGAATTAAAAGTACATATTTTATCTTTTAGTCAATTTTGTTCATGACTATTGGTAGAACATAATTGCGACGGGTTTTTTACATTGTCATTTTGAGATATTACTTAAAATCATGGTCAATTACAAAAAAATAAATTTTCTATGCCTTTTTTTTGCTTGAACAATTGTCTAAGCCTTTAATTTGTAAAATTTAGGCAGAAATGAAAAAATGTTACATTGACGATAAAAGAGATTAGGTATTCCTTGCTAGTTAGTGTCTTTCATCATGGTTTTTAACTATCAAACTTGTAACACAATACAAGTTCTTTCATCTTAAATGGCAGATTGTATGTCTTGATGTTAATGTTGTAAAAGTCATTTCTTTATCTTTCTAAAAAAAAAGAATCCGCTCTACGATAAAGTTATTATCAAGTAAATTCCCTTTCTCGATCTTATGATCCTCTCACAGGTTTGGATAAGATCCTTTTGTTCTTATTGAATTAACTAAGATATTGTAGATCTAAGAGTCCAATAGGTTTCACTATCACCCTTTATCATATTTATGAGTAATCTTATCATGGTTGGAATATGTGGCATTTTTTTAGTTTTGAATTTGTTTGTCCTTCCCCCTCTCACTCTAAATTTAACATCCAACCTCAAATTAGATTACATGAACTATAAATTAAGGGAAATTAAAGTAAATTGAGATTTCATTTTTTTGCCATCATGTCAAATTAAGATCAAATTATGAACTTTACCAAAAAAAAAAAAAGAAGAAGAAGAAGATCAAATTATGAAAAAGATTAAAAAAAAAAGTGAAGGTAAATATTTTTCTAGCCTATTTTTGTCTTTTTAGCGGACGATTATTATCTTTTTTTGGAAATGAACATTATATTAAGAATTATTACAATATAATTAGGGAAAAGCAAAGATTGAAAGTGAATGGAGATTTTACTTGCAATAAGAGTGAATTGGGATAAGATTACGAAAGAAAAAAATATATAAAGGAGCGAGTAGATTTTGTCTTGACCTATTATTATTATTATATGAAGGGAAAAATGAAAATCAAGAAAAGATAAAGGGAAAGAGAGATTATTATAATGCCAAAATGGCCATAAGATAAGTCTACTTCAATGCATAGCTTCACATATAGTATATTAAATTCTCACACTTAAACTAGCCCAAATGCTTGCACAAACATAAGACTATAGCAAATGGCAACATAACACATGTTCAAAGCACACAATCAACCCTATAAGTCCTTATGGGCAATTACTACATGTTACTATAGGAATAAAGGATCAAATGCAGGAACATACTTAATCCGATTCTAGACAGGAAAGACAGTCGGTCACTGAAATCTCAACAGTGGGACGGATTGTTCCAGCCACTTTGAATTTGGGCTCTTCAATGTTTTCTGCAATTGTCGAGCTCTGGTTAATTGGGGGGAGTTGCTGAGCCACTTCACTCATTGTTGGCCTATTTCTACTGCTTTGGTCCAAGCATGTCACTGCAATCTTAGCAACCATTTCTACTTGCTTGATTTCATTTTCACCAGTGACCTTAAAATTTATGACATCAAAGAGTGTCCCGTTGTTCACGGAAGAGATGAAATGAGGGATAATATTGATTGGCTCCTCGGACTTATTAGCAACAAAACTTGTAGGCTTCTTTTCAATGAGCAACTCCATGAGGACAGCGCCAAAATTGTATACATCACTTTTAATTGTTAGCTTACCAGTGGTTAAATATTCTGGATCAATGTAGTCCAATGTGCCTTCTATTTCAGTGGCTACGATGTGACTATGCTGCAGTGATTTAAGTACTGAAGTTCCAAAATCAGATATTTTCACCGAGTAATTTTGATCAATAAGTATATTCGCTGACTTGATGTTGCCATGAATGATTCCGCTAGAATGCATTTCCTTGAGTGCAAGTGTAGCTTCAGTGGCTATTTTGAGCCGGTTTTCCCATGATCTCAAGAAGGTTGACACTTTCGGATGGATGTGTTTGAAGAGAGTATTGAAGTGAGTATCATTCAAAATGTATTCATAAACTAGCAAAGGTATTCTAGTCTCCAAACATATGCCATAGAGCTTCACCATATTTTTGTGGTTTGTTTGCATCACAGTTAGAAGTTCATCTTGGAATTCTTTCTTCATTAGAGGCTTGTGCACATCTTTAGGCTTCTTGACCGCGACCTCGATATCCATTGCTATTCTTCCTCTATTGATGGAACTGGAACCACCCTTGCCCACTACTACTCTCCCTTTATAGACGGAACCGAAACTACCCTCGCCTAGCTTGTTGCTTTCATCGTAGTTGTTGGTTGCTTTTGCCAGCTCTGCCTCCGTAAAGATTTGAACTCCTTGACTTTTGAGGAACTTTCCTCCATTTCGTTTGAAGTTTATCTTTCTAATTCTCCACTTCCACGTGATTGAGGATGAAGCGCTAGCATATATGCAGACGACTGGTACAAGAATCACTGCCAAAGAATATATGTTACTAGATTAGAGGATTACAATCATGTAATCCTCATACGCTCCACATACTTCATCAAAAAAGATTAATTTCAAACACACAACCCATTTAATATTTTTAATATATATTTATATATTTATAACCATCACCATTGATTTGGATGGTTAGTCAATCTTTCAATATATAATTGCCCAATTTAATGGTGATAGAAATTGTTTTGGTGACAAATGGGTTACACATATTACATACTATGTGACAATCGTTATAAAAGTCCTTATTTGAAATTTGACATATGTCATTATAAAGTGAATAAGTAATGGAATGAATTCAATTTATTACATGTTACCAACATCTTCTATAACATCTTTCCTTGATTATAATGAAGAAGGTTTGTAATAAAAGAGAATGAGAAGGCATTCATCTCCCATTGTTTAGATCTTTCCATCAATAAATGGTATCAAAACTTGGGGGGGATTGTATAACCAATTATGCACCTTATAGTTATCATGCTTAAACCTTTTTTTTTCCGTCCATTCTATTGGTGGAAACTCTAATTGATGGGTCACAAACGTATAAAACATTAGGGGTGAGCATCGATCCAGGGTCAACTCTGGACCTGCCCTAGACTGGCCCAACCTAGCCAATTTTAGTTTGGTTTCCAAGGATATTGGGTCGGTCCTTGGTCTTGGAACCTCGGATCTTGCACCGTATAGGTTGGTCATCGGTCTTGACAGTTTAGGGTTGGTTTAGGTTAGACCAACCCCGAACATATTATATATTGTATCTAATATATTATATGTTAATGCTTTTGTCAACTATAAATCCTAGTGCCTCCAATTTGCTATGTAAATTAGAAAGTAGAGAGAACCCCCTCCCCCCCAAAAAAAAAGGGAAACCCTCTTCACTCGTCTCAACCTCACTTGCTCAATGCTCGCCTACGTGTTCGTTTTTATGATTTGTGTGAAATTTATATTGTTACCTTATCCTATATTTATGTTTGATATGTATTGGTGTTAATAGTTTGGTTGTTCAAGAACAATTGTCACTTCAGTAACTCACAAGAGGAGCCAAGAAAGTTTTGAAATAAATCATTGACCAGACTCACGTGTCACTAAGCTCTTCCCGTGCTGCTTTTTTGGCCAATATTTTCACAGTTCAGATTTTAAGGAAGCTCAACCGCATTGCCTTCTTCAATGATCACCTTCATATGTC
The DNA here is from genome assembly GCA_016097615.1 of Eucalyptus dawsonii. Lineage (NCBI taxonomy): Eukaryota > Viridiplantae > Streptophyta > Magnoliopsida > Myrtales > Myrtaceae > Eucalyptus > Eucalyptus dawsonii. The sequence continues at coordinate 2,682,711 of CM027874.1, forward strand.
ATTGGTTAATTTGGTGCTCCATTTTTCTTTTCTTTTCTTTTTTCTTTTTCTAGTCCAAATTTGTGCTCACTTTCGCTTTAAATTATAGGGTTTTTCCCTCTTGAAATCTGCAGGCCTAGCTGTTCTTTTTGGCCCAAGATTTGCAGGTTTGGGTAGAGGAGGAATTTTCATTTAGATCTGCTGCGTATCCTCCCACGCACGTAGTTTCAAAGTGTTAGCCTAAGAAGAAACAAAAAAAAAAAAAGGGGGCGAGGAGGGAGGTTAAAAAGAAAAAAAACAAAGAAAAGATGTAAATAGCTTTAGCCTAGGACTCAATAGGGACACCTGGCAGCCTGTGGCTCATTGCTTGTGTTATTGGGATTACACCAACTAATATAATAATCTTTAAAACATATAAACATATCAAGAATGGACGATAAAATATGAACTATTAGGTGAATGATGAGGAGATAGACTTACTTGCAAGAGCTATATCGCGACGATTATCACCGTCGTAGTCACATTTGTAGCTCCCGGGCAGATTCTCGCACTTTCCACGGCATGGGTATTTCTGTGGGTCCTCGCACTCATTAACGTCTACATTATGCAGAAGACAAATTGAACCTTTATCTTGGTTAATGGAAAAAACAGATTGAACAAGTTGGTGCATGAATTATTAGACGGGCAATGCTATCCCATTCAAGTTTTGGTCATAGTATTGAGACAAATATTTACTCTCTTTTAAGATATCTCCTTTCCATATCCTTTGTCTCTCTCCCTATGGAATTCGAGCTCAACAATGGCGTCGTTCTTTGCCATCGATGGAGATCATCGCTGCCTCAAACTCTATCTACGTGACCTCATTGAGGGCACAAGAGCTCATAAAGGATCTGCATAGAAAACTTGCAGAAATCGAGCTTTTGCAGTGATGCATGAACCCCACGTTGCAAGAGCAAGGCGAGGGGTTGCTGTTTTAATATCATTTACCTAGGAATGAGAAGATTGATCTTTACAAGCATGAGTGAGGTGGGTGTGCCAGAGAGAGCAGATCGGAGTCGAGAGAGGGAGTGAGAGAGCAAAGCGTCGTCGGGGAAGGAGAGAGCAGAGAGCGTCGCGTGAGACGGGAGAGAGACGCGTTCAAAATTTCTGACAGTGGACCCCAAAGGATGACACGTGTCATTCATTTAATGGACTGTATTCTAACATTTTCTCCCACTTCCCCACCACCACCATCACGCACGCACCATTGCCACGTCGCTCTTTATGAAATGTTGCAGCAGTTTTGTCTTCTTCGTAGTAGACCTACAGACATGGTCTCCTCCGTTATTGGAAGAGGCTAGCAGGCCTATCTCATCTCCTTCATTGCGAGGAGACGTTCGCGGGGACTTGTCAATGCTGAGATGAGGTACAAGACAGACTCGGGGAGAGAGAGAGAGAGAGAGAGTCGTCATAGTCGTTGCTTGGAGTGGTGGAGGCACTTTGTTGTCATCTCCGATGTGGAGTAGCTTTTGCCGTGGAGGACAGGGAGTGTGTTTTGGTATGGTAGAGAAAGAGAGAGAGAGAGCGAGAGAGAGAGAGATGGCTGTGGGGTCCGACGCGCATGAAGGCCGACGCTAGGCTCACCTAAGGTGGTGGGCGAATGATGTGGCAGTGGCAATGTCGTGAGGTGCAAGCCGGAGAGTGGAGGTGGGGGTTGAGGAGAGAGAGAGAGAAAGGGTGGTAAAATTGAAACGGTGCCTCATTAAATGGGTAAACTAGATGGAAACAATGCATAAATTAGTTATCCACATAGTTCATTCAGAGGCGATAATGCATGAGTCATATACGTTAATTACCTTGACACCCGCGGGAGCGATCATAGGGATTCCCCTCATACCCAGGCTTGCAAAAGCAACGGTAACCCGGTCCATCCGCGAAGTCGCCACAGTCAGTGTTGTTGCCACAGGCATAGCTCGGCTGGTTCGACATGGCCTGTGTGCAAGTGACGTTCCATCCGATCATCCAGTCCAGAACAAGGTCCGCCTTCTTGCCCAGATCATTCAAGGTCGGGAGTCTCCTGTCGGAGAGGTTGAATGACCCTTTGTCCCCCACGAAGGCCACTCCACAAGGGTTGAATTGCGAGACCAACACGTGTCTGTTGAGGGAGTTGATTGTAATACGGAGCATCTTGAGCCCCTTCGGAATGGATGCATGACAGCAACCGAGACCAGAGCAAGTGGTCTCCTTCGCCAAGTCGACGTCCTGGTGGCAGTAGGAGATGCAGCCGCTCCAGAAAAACCCATGTTCGTCGGTCATGAGCACGTAGGTGTCACAGCCGAGGACTGTGAGGTTGTTCCGGTTGGCCGACAATCTGTACGGTGGATATGAAGATAGATCGATGAACAGATCATCGCTTGTGTTTACTGACCGGCCAGCGTCGTTGTAGCAGTCGTGTAGTTCAGGGAGGCTGACGACCATGGTCGAGTCCCTGACTGAGATCTTGCGTATCGAATAATTCCCCAACAGTAGTTGACCACCTCTCCATTCGGTGGTACTGCAATTGAGCAAAAACTCTTTGGACCTCGCACACTGGAGCTCGAGCCCGAAGGGATAAGGTATGGGCTCTCTCCCACACCTGCGTGCACAATGTCCGGCCACGGTGGGAGCGCCACCTTGTCGCAACCACCAGGCTACAGCTACCAGTAGAAGCTGCCGCACTATCTTCATTTCCAAAAAACTCTCTCAGACTCTCTCTCTCCCCCTCTCTCTCCTTTTTGGGACCTTTGTGCTTCTGTTCCTTGTTCACAAAGTGGGATTCAAGTATGAGCTGCTTACCCCCAACCCATTATATTGGGAAAGGATTGTGTGATAATCTTTAATATACTATGAGAATAACAATTTATTTTGGACGACAAAAAATCAACTTACAAATAATTATAAACTATTACTAGACCAATTTTTTCAAGAATTTATAACTCATAATAGACTGTTATTCTTACGGTATCCCACTATTGTTATGCTAGCAAAGTCTCATTATATTCTCACATGGACAAATAGGTGAAATTAAGTACAGTAATAGAGGGCAGAAGTGCTAATTGTGTCAATAGGACAAATTGAAGGATCCAATTGCATATATGAAGAAATGCAAAACAAAATAATATATATTTTTTGGTTGTTTCGAACATCTTGAGCCACCTTGGTCACAAGCTCAAAACTTCCTAATAGCTTGTTGGCCTTGAGAAATCTTAATATGTTTGTTAGTATATTTGAATGTGCCGTGACATAAAATTATCCTGATTGTACTTTCATTATAGCATGGTGAGCCGATAGTGATGGGCCCGCTCAAATTAGTAGTATTTTAAACGTAACATCATATTATGTGTGGGGAGGAGCTCTTATATAATCCTTAGTGGGAGTTAGTTATAAGTGCTTGTTCCAATTTCCTTCCACTTTACCTACTAAATATACTATAACAGTAATGCTATTACGATGTACAATAATATATTTAATTTACACAGGTATCATTGTCGTCAAGGTACATAATTGCAAGCTGCCAAAAGCTATATTCGGAAAAAAGGTAAGAGTAATTGTAGCATATGCAACAGGCGTTAAATTTTACAAGAACGACCGCATATACCATTGATTTAAAAGATTGATAGTAATAATCTTTAAATCAAAGATGCTGAGACTGCTTATATGAAACTTCTTTTGTGTTGGCAATGTATGATCTATTTTTCCAAAAAGATACAGTGACATATACTTGCTAGATGATGCATCATGTGATTTCTGGATAATTAAATGAAGGCATGCCTTGTGTCAGGTCTCATGCTTTTAGCAATAAATCGACTACAAGAATGTATGATGCCGCATTTTTTTGTGATGTAATTTGTCATAAATAAATCGTTGACACATTTTTTTTAATAATTTAGACTTTTCAGAAAAAATGATAAGTTTAACATGATTTGAGAACATAAGTCAATTATTTAAATTCTGACACACTCGATTTTCTCTTGCTTGTTATTCCCATTATTCTCATATTTTGTCAATTCTTCCACTCATTAATTATCTAGTTGGAAAATAAGCCCGTGTCAACTACTTATAAAATTGTTTATATAGAGAAATTTTGTAGTTGTGGTGTTCTTATTTGATTTTTTTTTTTTTTTTTGAGAACACAGTGGAAGAAATGACATTTAAGACGTTGCCCTAAATAAACATAAGAGATACTGTTATTGCGTTCAGGGTGAAGTATACTGTTTGGAAAAGGATTTGATTGATAAATATTAATTACATCTATTACGATAAAAACATCTTCTTTTGTCCGACTACTTAATAAGTGTCATAAAAGTGCCTCTTTCTTAATATGTGCAAGTTCATATAATTGTATCGCATGCTGGTTTTATTCAAATCTCTAAATTATTAGTAAATATTATGCATAGTAATTAAGATGGCTTATGGTAGAAAACCCATCTCAAGCAATGAATAGAACAAAGACTTTTTTCTTTTTATGATTGAATCTTCTTAAATTAAATGGTAATTTTTTGTTTGGTCAGACAAATTAAATGGTAACTGACTTGCACTCATTATGCCTCTATTTCATTTTGAGTGTAAGTTTTGGTACCATTCGCTTGTATATTTTAATTAAAGCTCAATACAATTACTTTTCACCAAAAAAAAAAAATGGTAATTGACGAGCCATCAAAACCTCGAAAATCTCCAACGTAGCTCAAAACAAAATATTGCTTCTTTTTTTTACTATAAAGAATATGGAATAAATGATTAAAATAAGTGTCACAAATACATGCAATTTGCTTGTTCACATATATCTAGTAAAGCTTCATATATTCAGAGAGATTGACGAGATTACTCTGAACGTAAGACTCTATAAATGTTTAATCATTCAATCAATAATTCAAGAATTTAAAACAAAATGATTTGGCGAGTAAAATTGTAAACAAACTATTTTGACCATTGAGTCTTCTTTCTTATTTATTTATTTATTTATTTTTGAAAGCGCTCATTGAGTCTTCTTTCGGGCGGTCGTCTTTATATTATGCATTGCGCACCTCTATGGAGGCCAAAAGTAAAGTAACTTGTTTCACAGCAAAAGCGAAACACAGGAAACAACATTTTTACCATCTTTTCAGGCTTTTCCTTTACAGTTGGCCTGACCCTGCGTCCCGACATTAACAACATGCTCCGCATGTTGATGAGTCCAGTGGATCTCGAAGGTTGATTTGCGTGGGCTCCACATGCGACTGATTCATCTAACTGCTGAAATTCTTTGGGATTTTGTGCATCCGGTTCAGGCACCTGTGGCCTGGATTGCGCACTAAAACCTCCAGGCCTGACGCCTGGTGACCGCATGACCTTAATATGGGAAGGCTTGGTGACGACCGTGGACGAAGACTCGTGAGTCGTCTTGGAATCTTTCGAAGAAAACAATAAAATGCGAGAAAAAAATAAAGAAAAGAGATATCTCGGGATTCTCAAGAAAATAATTAAAATTATCTCTACATAGAATTATCTTTTCTTTAATCCAGAAACCATTTTTTTTAAAATTATTACTTTTCACGTTACAAATAGCAAAGATAATGATATTATAGTGTTTAAAAAAACAATCCCCTTATATGTATGGTTAACATATATCGTGTACTATTTGGATAGACTCAACATGTACCTGTAATCATAGTTAGGATTATACAAAGATGTATTAAAATCATCAAAAATAACAATCTTGCAATAATCTCAAGAATTTTCTAATAATATATTGTAGTAATTGATTAAATGATATAGGCATCCAAAAGTATATTTGTAATCTTGGGATAACTATGTTTTTAAGCAAAACTACTTATGAAATGTGTTTCTTTATGGTAAAATTATTTCATGCACCTAAGACTATTTGATTAGATTCATCATAACCATTGATCATGCAGACCACACAAGTGAGTTCCACATGACCAATAGCTGCAATTGCATTGGGTCGATGGACGAGGCAAGAGATCCTTCATTTTCCATAATGTTTTAGTTGGAAAATTGCCTCTATTTAAAGTTATGAGCCAATAAACCTAGGAGTCATGTTCTTTTGTATGCAGTACTTCAGTGTTTACCATTTAATATGGTTAAGTGTGCCTATAAGATGGAACACTCTTCTTTTTCTTAAATTTTCTTGTTAATATCATAAATCGGCCGCATACAGATATAAGGTAACAAGTCAATCACAAAATCCATGTCATATGAATTCTAGTCAACTTTGTGTTTGAGTTTTGAAAAATTAATGCCACTTTGTAATGGAAAAGGATTTGATTTATACATAGTCATTATACACATAACAATAAAATTAAGTATTCAAATTATTAATATATATACTTTTTCGTTACTTAACTAGTGTCATCATTCTTAATATTTGAAAATTTATATAATTGTATTGCATGATGGTGCAATCTAAATTTTCTAAATTATTAATGGTACTATGTATAGTAATTAAGATCACCAATACGAGAAGGTCCTACTTAGGCAGTGAATAAAATAACAATCGTATTTTAATTTTGATTAAAATCATCTTATTTTAAAAGGGTAATTCATTGGCTATCACAACCCAAAAAATCTTGCCACTTAGTCCAAAACAAGTTAATAACTTCTTCTTTTTTACATGGTTCAAAGTTTCCAAACTGTTCAAATTAAAAGAATGTATTCATGTGTTCACATGTATCTAGTAAAGCTCTACCACAATGCGGCTGGTAAGACTGATTTTGAATGTGAAACATTGTGACATAATTCATCGCATGCAAATTAAATGCTTGATAATTCATCTAATAATTCAAGATTGCAAAACAAAAATTTGGCTGAAAGTTATCATCATATATTTATTTTATCATAGAGTCCTTTCGAGTCATTTGTTTTATTTTATATGTAAAGTCCATTGCGCGCCTCTCTATTGACCAAATTAAAGTAACACTTGCTACACATAAAAATTAGTTATAGAAAAGTACCTCAGATTTTTTTTTTTTTGGTGGGGAGAGAGAGACCTTTACCTCTTTATATTGGCTTTGGACACAGCTGACCTAGCCCTGTACTGAAGGAAAAAAAATACAATCTCCGTACGTAAATGAGCCTAGTCGATCGTGGACGTTGATTTATGTGATTCTCGTAAAAGACTGACCTCATCTAAGAACTGAAATTCATTGAGATCTTGTGACCTAATTCATGCAAGTGTGGCTTGGTTCCGCACTAAAATCAGTGGGCCCAACACCTGATGGCTGCAAGGTGACGACGACACGAGAATCTTTCTCGGCACAAGAAGAACAGCAAGTCGTCTCGAAGTCTTTTGAAGAACACGACAAATGCCAGAGAAAGAGCATCCCGAAAAGACGTGGTGGGTGTTCAGCCTGACCCATGCGGATGATGACCTTCGATGACGATATGTCTGCCACGCGAGATGGTCGTCACTCGACCATTCTCCATCGCCATGGCCGACCGGGAGAGGAATACAGGGGCTCCACAGAGTGTGTTTCTCGTCTTCTTAAACTTGACCGAGAAAATAATGATGAATTATATAACAACAGCGGCATCCAAAAGAAAATGAGGTTTTTCACATTTCCGCAGATTATTTTTATTTCAATGAGATCTGTCATGTGACATGACCATTTAATTTAATTATATATTACTTTTAAATGTTTTAAGTCATTTGAATATTAAAAAACTGAAAATGTTGAATTCATATGGTATAGATGTATGTCTATACTAGAAAAAAGTATCAACCATTATCTCTGTGGAGAATAACTTTTTTCATTCAGGGAACTATTAGTTTCTGAGGAAGTCATTCTTTATATCTCAATTTACAGAGATAATGACATTCTAGTGTTTAAAAAAAGTAGTCCTCCTATTTTTATATTAACAAGTTTTGCATACTCTCCATTTAGTCTAGTCATGTATCTATAACCATGTTTGTGATCATCTAAAGATGTATTAAAGAACATAAATAATAATAATAATAATAATAATAATAATAATAACAATCTCAAGAATTCTAATAGTGTATTGCAATATTTGATTAAATAAGATTAGCATCCAAAAGTACATTTGCAATTGTAGTTCCAAACGAATATAAAAGTAGTCAACTTGGAATTGTGTGTTGGATATGTTGATTTTGACTATCAATCAAAGGCAAATATAAAATGTAGCCAACTCGTTGTAAGAGTAAAAATTGACAACACATATGATAATAATAATTTTCATCATAAAACATGCTCAACTTACATGAAAATTGGCCATTAACTAACGTGTTTTTTTTTCATGTGTCAACAGATGAATATAGCAACCAGAGTCTCTAGTACGTGCTTTATCCTCATTAGAACTTTTTATAAAATGTTCAATCAAGGTTGTCATGTTTTTATTTTTGATTGGGTCCTTTAAGTATATGTGTTTTTCTACTTGTATTTGGCCATCTATTTAAAAAATTGATGAAAGTACTCATAATATGGCATTAAGTTGCTTATTATTGCCATTCTAGCATCACATGTGGTGTTAGATGTTGTCATCAAAAACCTTAAACAATATGGAATAATAAATATGTTTGAAAGAATCAGAAAACGGAAGAGTTGCCCAAGTGTGATGAGGGTGTTGCATCTCTCGTCAGGCTTTGGCGTGGCCTAATGTTTCAAGAAAACTCGTGGAACTTGCGGAATCTGCAATGATAGCTATATAACATACTTTGTAGTGGTGGTCAAGAAAAACTAAAAAGAGTTGGACCCATTGATTTTGGTTTTCATCATTTACCAGCCACACCTGATTCCAACCAAATAACATTAGAAAGATCAAAGTAAGATTTCTATCATTATTGCTCTTGATTTTAACTCTCTAAAAAAGAGCAACTTCATTTGCTCCTTTAGCTTGAAACGAAGATATGTTTAGTGCTATTCCTTGTCCGACCAGCAGATGCAATTGACAAAAACGGCGATGTATTCCAAATGGTGGGACTAAGACATCCATTATCCTCTCTTTACTATGGAATCCTTGACAAGATCGTCCGTGCAATCTTGACGTTGGTCTTGACCTAGAAAGCAAAGCAATGACTTCCATGGCCAAATCATATCTCTATGATTCGAGCTTCAATAATTGCTCAATCCGACTGTGGAGGTTTTCTTTTATTAGAAGTCTGGTTCACGTTGTCATGTCACCTTTTGTTTTTCTTCAATCCTCTACCCATGAAATAAATCAGTTTCAATGGATTGACTATATATACAAATTTGACATCATATTTAGATTTTTGTGTGCAAATTATTATTTTGATTTATGGCAAATAAAATTAAAAGACAAAGGTAGATCAATTGATAAACGCTAATGGTTCAATTTGCTCAGTGTTAATGCACTAATCCTAAACCCGATAACTACAACCCCCAGCTTTTGTGGGAAATCTAAAGTAGCAATTATATGAACAAGGGACTTTATACAAGCTGTCTCTATGTCTCTTAAATAACAACCACTTTTGTAAGAAGTACCATAAAAAAAGATGTGTTGTTATGGTGTGCCTCTCGAAGGTGGACAATAGCATGTCTTTTTACTGAAGCGGATTCTTTGAAATTCCACCAACGTGTTCTTTGAGGTAAGAGCGCAAATTTTGCATGATGGACCTATGTTTTTTTGCATTGTGATCTTAGTCTCAAATTCAACCTTTCTATTCAATGCAATCCCTCACAGACATATGTTTTTTTTTTTTTTAAATTTATGACTCATGTGGATTGTGAAACTCTATACAATAATTTGATTCATCTATATTGGTTGATAATCTTGAGATCTAACACTTTTTGCAGGCACAAATTTTTTTAAATGAATGCTCAAAATTATGTTTCTCATGCTTTTGATGAGTATAATAAAGTATATGGACTGTTTAACTTAAACAAATGTCACAAACACATGCAGTTCACCTAGACACAAACACAATAATTCAAGATTGCAAAACAAAATGATTCGACTGGAAGTTATCACCAAATGGTTTTGATCATAGAGGCCTTTCAAACCATCTTTTCATATATTAAATGCGAATTCCATCATGCTCCTCTCTTTTGACTAAAGTAAAGCAACACCTGTCACACAACAAAAATTAAGTGTAGAAAAGTACCTAGGAACGTTTAAACATTCGGCCAATAATTCAAGATCACAAAACAAAATGATTTGACTAGAAATTATCACCAAATGGTTGCGATCATAGAGGCCTTCCAAACTGTCTTTTCTTATATTAGATGCGAATTCCATCATGCTCCTCTCTTGTGATTAAAGTAAAGTAAAACTTGTCACACCACAAAAATTAAGTGTAGAAAAGTACCTAGGATTAATTTATGGGAAAACCTTAACCTTTCCATGCTAGCTTAGGACACAGTTGGCCCACCCCTGGACCAGGGAAAAAACTAATAATAATAGGAAGTGAATAAGATCACCAATAGGATAAGGTCCTATTTAGGCATAGAACCATGGTGCAATCTAAATTTTCTAAACTATTAGTGGTACTATGTATAGTAATTAAGATCACCAATAGAAGAAGGTCCTATTTAGGCAGTGAATACAATAAAGATCGTATTTTAATTTTATTAAAATCATCTTATTTGAAAAGGGTAATATCACAACCTAAAAAATCTTGACACCAAGTCCAAAATAAGTTAATAACTTTTTTTTCTTTTTTCAGTTCAAAGTATCTGAGCTGTTCAACTTAAAAGAATGTGCGAACGCATGCAATTTGCCTATTCACATGCATCTAGTAAAACTCCGTCATAATGTGGCTGGTGAGACTGATTCTAAATGCCAAATGTTGTGACAAAATTCATTTACATACAAATTAAATGCTTGATCACTCAATTAATAATTCAATATTGCAAAACAAAAATTTGACTAAAAGTTACCGCCATATATATATATATATCATGAAGTCCTTTGGAGTCAATTTTTTTTTTTTTTATATTATATGCAAAGTCCATTGCCCCCTCTCTTGACCAAACCAAAGTAACACGTGTTACACACAAAAATTAAATACAGAAAAGTACCTTGCATTTTTTTTTTTTTTTTTTTGGTGTTTGTTTTTTGTGGGTGGCCCCGGCCGGGCCCCCGCCGAGGGGGCTCTTTATGTTGGGTTTGGACCCAGCAGACCTGGCCCAGGACTTAAAAAAATAATAACAATTTTCATACGTAAATGAGCCTAGTCGATCGTGGACGTTGATTGATGTGATTCTCTTATATGCTGACCTCATCTAAGAATTGAACTTCACTGAGATCTTGTGATCTGCACTAAAATCAATGGGCCCAACGCCTGATGACCGCAAGGTGACGGCGACACGAGAATCTTTCTCGGCACAAGAAGAACAGAAAGTCGTCTCGAAGTCTTTCGAAGAAGACGACAAATGCCAAAGAAAGAGCATCCAGAAAAGACGTGGTGGGTGTTCAGCCTGATCCATGCGGATGATGACCTTCGATGACGATATGTCTGCCACGCGAGATGGTCGTCTCTCGACCATTCTCCATCGCCATGGCCGACCGGGAGAGGAGTACTGGGGCTGCACAAAGTGTGTTTCTCGTCTTCTTAAACTTGACCGAAAAATAATGATGAATTATATAACAACAGCGGCATCCAAAAGAAAATGAGGTTTTTCGCATTCCGCAGATTCATATTCCTATTCTTGTATTTTTATTTCAACGAGGTCTTGTCACGTGACATCACCATTTAATTTAATTATATACTACTTTTAAATGTTTTAAGTCATTTGAATATTGAAGAACTGAAAATATTGAATTCATATGGTATAGATGTAAAGTATCAATCATTATCTCCGTGGAGAATTACTTTTTTCATTAAGGGAACTATTAGTTTCTAAAGAAGTCATTCTTCATATCTCAAATTACAAAGATAATGACATTCTAGTGTTTAAAAACATCAGTCCTCCTATTTGTATAGTAACAAGTTTCGCATACTCTCCATGTAGTCTAGTCATATATCTATAACCGTGTTTATGATCATCTAAAGATGTATTAAAAACATGAATAATAATAATAATAACAACGGCGATATTCAATCAAGCTCGTGATGTTTTAATTAAAAACATGAATAGTGTACTGCAATATTTAATTAAATAAGATTAGCATCTGAAAGTACAACTGCAATTGTAGTTCCAAACAAATATAAAAGCAGTTGACTTGGAATTATGCGTTGAATATGCTAATCTCAACTATCAATCAAAGGCAAATACAAAAACTAGCCGACTCGTTGTAAGAGTAAAAATTGGCAACACATATGATAATAATAATTTTCATCATAAAACATGCTCAATTTACATGAAAATCGGCCATTAACTAACATGTTTTTTTTTCATGTGCCAACAGATGAATATAGCTACCAGAGTCTCTAGTACGTGCTTTATCCTCATCAAAACTTTTTAAACAATGTTCAATCAAGCTCGTGATGTTTTTATTTTTGACTGGATCCTTTAAGTATATGTGTTTTTCTACCTGTATTTGGCCATCTATTTGAAAAATTGACGAAAGTGCTCATAACATGGCATTAATTTGCAGTTTATTGCCATTCTAGCATCACATGTGGTGTTAGATGTTATCATAAAAAAACTTAAATAATATGAAATAATAAATATTTTTGAAAAATTTAGAAAACGGGAGAGTTGCCCAGGTGCCATGATCGTCTTGCATCTCTTGTCGGGCTTCGGCATGGTCTAGTACTTCAAGAAAACTCATGGAACTTGCGGAATTTGCAATGGTAGCTATGTGGCATACTTTGCAGTAGTACTCAAAGAAAAACTAAAAAGAGTCGGACCCATTGATTTTTGTTTTCATCGTTTACCAGCCACACCTGATTCCAACCAAATAACATTACAAAAATCAAAGTAGAATTTCTATCATTATTGCTTTTGATTTTAACTCTCTAAAGAAGAGCAACTTCCTCTGCTCCTTTAGCTTGAAACGAAGATATGTTCAGTGCCATTCCTTGTCCACCAGCAGATTCAATTGACAAAAGCAGCGCTGTATTCCAAATGGTGGGCCCAAGACATCCATTGTCTCCCCTCGTCCCTCTTTACTAAGGAATCCTTGACAAGATCGTCCGGGCAACCATGACGCTGGTCTTGACCTGGAAAGCAAAGTGACTTACATGACCGACTCATATCTGTATGGTTCGAGCTTCAATGATTGCTCAATCCGACTGTAGATGTTTTCTTTTATTAGGATCCTGATTCACATTATCATGTTGCAATCTATTATAGGAATTTCGAAATTGAGTTTTAAATGATCAAAATCGTGAACATAGACCTTTTTTTTTCTTCCTTCAATCCTCTATCCGTGAAATAAATCAATTTCAATGGATTGATCATATATACAAACTCGACATCGTATTTAGATTTTTGTGTACAAACTATTATATTGATTAATGGTAAATAGAATTACAAGACTAAGGTAGATCAATTGATAAACGCTAATGATTCAATTTGCTTAGTGTTACTGCATATATATTAAACGTTTAATCATTCAGCCAATAATTTAAGATTGCGAAGTAAAATGATTTGATGGAAGTTATCACCAAATAGTTTTGATCATAGAGGCCTTTCGAACCGTCTTTTTCTTATGTTAGATGTGAAGTCCATCATGCCCCCTCTTTTGACTAAAGTAAAGAAACACCTGTCACACAAAAAAATTAAGTGTAGAAAAGTACCAATGATCAATTTATGGGGAGACCTTAGCTTTTTTATGCTGGCTTTAGACACAGTTGGCCCACCCCTGGACCCAAGGAAGAAAGAAAATAATAATAATAAGAACATGCTTCGCATGTGAGTGAGCCTAGTCGATCACCAACATTGATTTACGGGGGCCCTATGTAAGACTTACCTTATCTAACAATTGAAATTCATTGTGATCTTGTGCATCCGATTCATGCAATTGCAACTTGGATCCCCACTAAAACCACCAGGTCCAACGCCTGGCAACCAACAGGAGAGGCTTGGGGACAGTGACACGAGACTCGCAACGCTCTCTCGATGCATGACCACTTCAAGTCGTCTCGAAGTCTTCGGGAGAACAAGACAACATGCCACAAAAAGAAGAAAGAAAAGGCGTGCAGAGGAGACGTTGTGGGGCTCATTGTGATCGAGAATGACCTTTCTCGATGATGAAATGTGGATTACGCGAATTCAGGACGTCGCTTGGGAGATTTCCCAATGATGAAGTTGTGTATCACAGCAAGATGATCAAGTATGACAACAGCGGCACCCAAAATAATAATAATAATGATGATGATTTTCGCAATACCATGGATACGTCTCCCTATTTTATATTTCAATGAGCTCTTATCACAAAACATCGTCTATTAAATTAATTATACTGCTTAAATAGGTTTCAAGTTTTTTGAATCTTATAAAATTGAAAATGTTGAAAATTATCATTTCACTTTGAAAATTTTTATTTTCTAAAGAAGTCACTTCGTACATCACAAATTACAAATATAATGACATTCAGGTGTGTTCGACAAAGTAGCCCTCTTCTATGAATATTAGAAGATATCGGAATATTCATCATGTAGACTCAACATGTACTCATAACCATATTTATTGTTGTGTAAAGATGTGTTAAAATCATTAAAAAAAATAATTTGCAATAATCTCAAGAATTTCTAATAATATATTGCAATATTTTGTTTAAATAAGATTAGCATCCCAGAGTATATTCTAATTGTGGTTCCAAGCAAAAGTAAAAAGCAGTTGACTCTGAATTTTGTGCTGGTTATGGGCAAGTGAAAAAAAAAAATTGTCCATATGTTGTAAGAGTTATAATTGGGAACAAATATGATAAAGGTAATTATCATCATCAAATATGTTAGACTTACATAGAAATCGGCCATTAATTGACCTTTTTTTTTTCTGCCAACAAATGAATGTAGCTACCAGGTCTCCAGTATGTGTTTTCTCCTCAGATAAATCTTTGGCATGATAGTGTAGCTATTGGATCATAACTTTTGCACAACATCCAATCAAGCCTGTGATTTTTTATTATTAGGTCCTTTAAGAACATGCTTTTTTTTTTTTTTTTTTTTACATTTGTATCAGTCCATCTATTTTAAAAATTTACAGAAGTGCTGCCAATATGGCACTAAGTTGCAATCAATTGCTATCTTAGCACCACATATGATATTAGATGCAGCCATTAAAACCCTAAACAATATGAAAAATTAAATAATGTTTGAATCCTAGAAGGAGCAAAATGTTAGGAGTTTGCCACATGTGGAAGGTGATTTCTATTGTCTATCAAGGGCATTATTTTGACTTCAATTTCAATATAATACGAGGCATTGTGATGACTTGGTTTGTAAGGAAGCCTTACAAATAGAGCAAAGATACATTACTCAAAGGTAAACTACAAGAAATACTTTTGTTTTCAATATTTTGATAAGAGAATTTTTTTTGGTTATGCCTGCAAATCAATTATAATATAGTTTGAGACTACTTATTTGCATTGTCATTTGAGATATTATATAGGATCCGGTCAATAACTAAAATATTAATTTAGTCTAAGCCATTAATTTATAAAGTTTTGGTAGATAGTGAGAAAAAGTACTAGTTATTTCTATCACCTCTTCAGAACAAAAAACTTTTTTATCGCCTTTAATATAGGTTATATATTCCTTGCAAGCTAGTGTTTTTCATCACGGTTCATTTGTACTGAACTTACAAAACAATTTAAGTTCTTTCATCCTAAAAATAAAACGAGTTTGTTCTGAAATAAAGTTATTATCAAGTAAATTCTTGATACTTCTTTATTGATCTTGTGATCCTCTCCTATAGGTTTGGATAAGAACTTTTTGTTCTTGATGAATTGACTAATATAATGTTTTTCATCCCTTCATCAGATTTGAAAGTAATCATATCAAGGTTGGAAGATGTGGTATTTTCTGAGTTTTGAATCCGGTTTAACATTTAAACTGATTAAATGACCTATAAAATGAAGAGAAAGTAAAGCAAATTGAGATTTTTTTTTTGTTTTGTCATCATATCTAATTAAGATCATATTACGAAAAAGGAAGAAAGAGTGAAAATAGACATTTTTTCTGGCCTATTATAATCCTTATGGCCAACAATTCTATTACCTTTACATGGAAATGAAAATTATATTAAGATTAATTGCAATATAATTAGGTAAAAGTAAATACTGAAAGTGAATGAAGATTCTTACTTGTCGTAAAAGCGAACTGGGATTATAATAAGAAAAAACAAAGATAAAAAGGAGTGAGTAGATTATATTTCTGGCCTATTATTATATGTAAGGAAAAGAAGACAACAAATAATGGATAAAGGGAAAGAGAGATAACGATAATGTCAAAATGACCATATTTCGACCTTCTATTAGTCTACCTCAGTGCACTATAATATTAGATTGTGACAATTAAACTTGCACAACTATAAGCCCAAAATAAAATGGCAAACATAACATATATATAGAATACACAATCAATCCTAGAAGTCCTTATGGACAATTAATAGACATGTCATTATAGTAACAAAGGATCATATGCTAGAACCTGCTGAATAGAAAAGAGAGCATGTCGTCCCGTGTTGGTTCATCCTAGAAGTAGTTGAAGTCACATGGGAGTAGAGATTTTCTTTATCCACCATGCTTTCGGTCTCTTCATTCTTTTCTTCAACTATTGAGCTATCAAGCTTGCAGTTAATCTTGGCGAGATGCTCAGCCACTTCCCTCATTGCCAGCCTCGTCCCACTACTTGGGTTAAAGCACTTCACTATGATCTCAGCAACCATTCCTACTCTCTTCATTTCACCTTCACTAGCGGCCTTGAAGCTTATGACATTAGATAGTGTCTTATCCTTCATGGAAGAGATGAAATAATGGATGATATCGATTGACTCTTCGGACTTAGTAATAAAAGTTGTAGGCTTCTTTTCAGTGAGCAACTCCACGAGGACAACTCCAAAGCTATATACATCACTTTCAACTGTTAGTATACTAGTGGTTAAATATTTTGGATCTATGTAGCCCAAAGTCCCTTGTAGTTCATTAGCTATGACATGACTACATTACGGTGATATAAGTATCGAAGTTCCAAAATTAGATACTTTTACAAAGTAATTTTGGTCTAGAAGTATGTTACTAACTTGATGTCGCTATGAATGATTGGGCATTCTGCACAAGAATGCATATACCCAAGTGTGAGTTGGTTTTTCCATGGTCTTAAGATGGCCGACGCATTTTGATGGATGTATTGGATTAGGTTACCATTCGAAATGTATTCATAAACTAGCAAGGGTATTCTAGTCTCAAAACATATATCATGGAGCTTCACCATATTTTTGTGGTTTATATGCATCACAATTTAAAGTTCATGTTGGAAATCCCCCTTGATTAGAGACTTGTGCACATCATTAGGCTTCTTGACTGCAACTACTGTGTCCCCCACTTTTGCCTCTATAGAATAAATCGAAATTGCCCTCACCAAGCTTATTACTATCATCATAATTGTTGGTTAATTTTGCCAGCTCAACCTCCGTAAAGATTTGAACAATTTGGTGTTTCAAGAGCTCTCCTTTATTTAGGCTAATGTTTTTCATTTTGATTTTCCTCCTCTGCCACTTGTCACTGACTAAAGTACCAACAACCAAAAGAAGAAGGCTCCAATAATCGCTGCTAAAGCTTATATTTCACTAGATTAATAATTCAAGCATGTAATCCTTATATGATCCACATATTTCATAAAATAAGTTAATTTCAAATGGATTACCCATTTAATCTATTATTACATAATCCACATCCATTATCATCTATTTGGATGATTGATCCATCTTTGAAAGTACAATTACCTATTTTGGCAGTGATAAAAATGCTTTTTGAAAGGCTACACATTATGCATCATGTAACAATCCTTATGTGTCTTTATCTAAAATTTGAGGCGCGTCATTACAAAACCAAATAAGTAATCAATTGAACTCAATTCAAGTACATATTACTAGTGTCTTCTATTACTTCTCCCAATGTCTTTTCTTGATTATAATGAAGAAAGTTTGTAATAAAGAAAAAAGAACGAAGAAGCATTCACCTCCTATATATGGTATGAAAACTCAGTCAAATCTTTTAACCACTTACGTATGAACATAGATAGCTCTCAAATTTGTATCTAGTTAACATATAACATGCCAATTAAAAACTTGATTGAAGGATATATACTCTATCTAGAGATCCAAGAAAACACAATCATTTTCATTTACATATTAATTATGTCTCTAAACCTAATTTTAACCACCTTGAAATGAAAATTTGCCTCGCCGTCTCCCCATGCCTTGTGTGGGGGCACCACCATGGAATTAATTTCTTTTATTTGGCCATCAAATATTTTTCTTATGCTAATAAGAATGAATGGTTTCAGGACTGGATTTCATACAAAATGGGCGGGCTCATGGGCCGGTTTTATAGAGCCGAACAACCTCCAACCTTCGCAAATTGATCGACGTGGAATAATGCGAAGATGAAATATATAGAAGACAATCGTACCACATTGTTTACCTAAAGGACTTTTCAAACTTCCATTTTCTTTGAAAGCAAGACTTGTAAGGAGAAGTGATTATCCTTATTGTTATTACTACTACAGAAATTATTACAAATAAAATAAAAGAAATAAAAAACTAATTTTTTTTCTAAGTGTTAATGCTATCCTGGGCAGAGAGCCTCGTGCCCATCCAGACCCCACTGTCCCCAGGCTTTCAGGTATGTATTCATTCCTTTTTTGTAGCTTATTATCCAAACTATGACATTTAATTATGTATATGCTTAATTTCAATTACTTTAAATATGCAATATAGAGGAGAAAATGTATTTTCATACCCAGGACAAACTATTACTTCTACAGTCAAATCTCAATTAAACTGTTACCATGGATTATTATGCCATACTCTGCCGACCTAATCTCAAATTGCACAAGCAGTGCAAGTGAGATCTGTCGCATGTCCAATAGCTACACTTATGTTTATTCTAAAAATCTCTGTTTGTCTATTTTACTTTTTTACATTTTTTCTTTATTTTTTCTCTGTTTCTTTTTCTTTAATCTCTTTTATTAGATAAACAATTGCATATCTTGTGAACCATTTACGGGATAATACCTAAAGGGAACATTTGTTACCCAAATCCAAACTCAACTAAGACATGCAAGTCTGAATTCTGTAAAAGGATTTGGCAAAAGAAAAATAAAAATAAGCCCCAATGTGTGATCGTTGAAGGTGAGTTCAGTTTCTTGTATTCTAGTAATCCAGCTAAGCTCCATCAATCTTGAAGGTCATCCTTTTGCGCAAGTTCACCAAGCAATGGTCTTTGGCCTTCGTGTCGCTCTAGTGCTTAGGAGCCATTGTTACTTTAGCAATTCACAAGATGTTAAAAGAAAGAAATTCTCAAAATTTATACCATTATTACGGCTTTTCTCCTCGTGAAATCAGAAGCTCTAGTTGTTCGTTTTCACATAAAGATGCCGTGTATCCTCCCACAAGTGGAGTTTCAAAGTGTTAGCTTCAGAACAGAAGGGGGAAAAAGGCAAAAAGTGAGGAAAGAAAAACAAAGAAAAGATGTAATGGATGTTAGCCTGGGACTAAATAGGGACACGTGGTAGCTTGTGTTACGGGGGATTGCACCAACTAAGTACAGTATAATAATAATAATAATAATAATAATAATAATAATAATAATAATAATAATAATAATAATAATAATAATAATCCCTAAAGCATATAAAGTTTTAGGAGAATCAAGAGAATTATGAAAAAAGATTTTTCTGCAACCGATACATTTCCATGAGCTGTGTACATGTATTTATACAAGAGATTACAAGCCGTTAGAATCAATCAAATTGAATTTACAATCCCTTGATCTTAGCACTTGCTTGTTATGTGAGATCCTTGATTTGAACACTTGACTGATTTGGTTTGATCTTGATTCCCTGATTTGTGTCATTATCCTTAACACGCCCCCGCAAGATGGTGCTTCCATCGAAGACGCCAAGGTTTGGATAATGGTTTTGTGAGGGCATCTGCGAGTTGATCCATGGTTGAGATTTGGGAGACACTAGGGGTGTGCAAAATATCCAAGAACTGCCCGAACCACCTGGAACTGGACCGGAACCGCCCGGAACCGGCGGTTCTTGAGGAAAATGATCCGGTTCCTAGTTTCAATTTATGGGAACCAGTGGGTACCGGTCTGGTTCCTGGTTCCATGGGCGGATCCACCCGCCCGCCCACCCACCCGGACCGGACCAGAACCTTTTTAATATTTAAGAAAAAAATTACTAAAAGAAACCCTAGATCTCATCTCACTCCTTTTATCTCGGTTCTCTCTCTCTCTCTCTCTTCCTCGGTTCCTCCTAATCCTATCGCCATTCCGATTCCTCCCCGAGCGTCGACGCCGTTACTGCACCTCTGCCGCTGCTGTCCGCCCCCTCGCACCGGCCGCCACCTACCACAGCCGCTATCCTCCACCTCTGTTGTCCGCCCCCTCGCTTTGAGCCCCCTCCGCTAGCAATCTGACGCCATTGTAGCCCCTACAGCAACAACGATCGATGCCAACAAATCCCGAACCTATCGCTACACCTCTGTTGCTACCTACGATCACTTCCTCACCGTTGGTGCCTACGACTACTTCCCCATCACTGTTGTCCGCCCCCTTGCTTTGGGCCCCCTCTGCTAGCAATTTGACGCCGTTGCAGCCCCTACAACCGCAACGACCGATGCTAGCGGTCTCAAACCGGTTGTTGCACCTCCGTCACTACCTATGACCACTTCCTCACCGTCAGTGCCTACAACTACTTCTTGTACTCTCTCTCTCTCTCTCTCTCTCTCTCTCTCTCTCTCGAGCCTAATTTCCTTGGTTCTATCTTGCGTCCTGGATTGAATCCTCAAATGGGCTTTTTTTTTTGGGATGAAGGAGGTGTGTCAGGGTGCTATTTGGAGTGAGAGCAAAGGCACGAATGCGATTCTGGAGGTGGAGCAGTTTTGCTGCGATCGCCCCAACCCTATTTTGCAGGTTCTCGCTTGCTGCGAAAGTTCTTTCCTTTCTCTCCACCCATGATGTGCAATTCTTGATTCTTGTTGGAATCGTAGGCGGGGAACCGCTTGTTTCCGAAATACTTGATTTTGGAGCTTCTATCGCCTGTGGTCATGCATGTCATTGAATTTGGAAGTGGGAAATGGAATGTTTTCTGGTGGTTGAAGTCTAGGCTTCTGCTCGCAATGTTGAGTTTTATGCAATTGCACATGCTTTCACCTTTGATGTTTACCCGAAATGGAGTGTGATTTTCTGTATTGCTGTAGTGAATTTGAACTCCTAGCTGATGATGATTTGCATTTAAGTGAAGGAACTAGGATTACCCTTTTGGTATATGTCAGTGAAGGTGGGTGGATTATATACAAATGTCACAGTTTTTATTTTTTTCTATTTGAGATGGGATTCACGTTAAGATCAGTTCCATGGATCCACCCGGGAATCGGACTGGACTGGCGATTCGATTCCCGGGTGGATCCCTACAACAAACAGGTGGATCCCGATTCTAATTTTTCAGAACCGGTCCTTAGCTGGCAGTTCCCGGTTCTAGGTCGGGAACCATTTGCCTGGACCATGCACACCCCTAGGAGACATAGAGAACTCCGTTTGCAACTAGATTATGAATGAAATGGTAATCTATGGCAATGTGTTTCATTCGGGAGCAAAATGTCAGATTTGCACATACATATGTGGCGCCAATGTTGTCGCAATACAGAGTTGGAGTGGTGATTGGTTTGATGCCAACTTCGGACAATAGGTTATGGACCCATTGTAGTTCTACTGTGGCTGTGGCAACGACATGGTACTCAGCTTTGGTCGAAGATCAGGCAATTGTGCGTTGTTTTATGGCACTCCAAGACACCGAATTAGGTCTGAGATATATGACAAATGCATAGGTGGATAATCGGTCATCGGTATTGCCAACCTAATCAATATCGGAGAACCCTGTGAAGAATAGATGTCGTGGAGTAGGTTAGATGAAACCCATGAAATATGCTTCCTTTTAAGTACTAGAGAAGTTGCTTAGCAGCAGCCCAATGTGTGATTTTGTTGACGAAGAATGCAATGTCAGGTCTTGTGATAGTGAGATATTGAAGAGCCTCAATAAGACTTTGATACTCACTTACGTTGGTTGCTTTAGCTGGATTGTTGGCAGATAAGTTGAGTCCCTCAGCTAATGGAGTGCCTACCTCTTTGGCTTCATCCATTCTATGTTTTTGTAAAAGTTAACGAATATACTTATGTTGAGAGAGAAATATACCCGCCTTGGTCGGGATCACTTTGATGCCAAGGAAGTGATGAAGTGTTCCTAAATCTTTGACAGATAAATGTGTAGATAGTGCTTCAGTGAATTTGGTGATGAAAGCGGTGTCATTTCCTATGATGACAAGATTGTCAATATAGACAAATAAGAATGTTGTAATTGGACCTGTGGTGTAAATGAACAAGGATGGATTAGAGCGGGAGCTGTAAAAATCATGAGTGTGTAGGAATTTACTCAATGCGGTGTACCATGCCCTTGGCGCTTGTTTTAATCTGTAAATAACTTTTCTCAATTTGCATACATGGTTTAGTCAAGTCGGATGAATAAACCCCGGAGGTTGAGTCATCTATACTTCATCTGTGAGATCCCCTTGTAGGAACCCATTGTTGACATCACGTTGCCGAAGTTGCCATCCTCGGTTCAATGCAATAGAAAGCACAACACGAATGGTGATCGATTTGACAATAGGACTAAAGGAATCCTTGTAGTCAATCTTGCGATGTTGGTGGAAGCCTTTGGCAACTATACGGGCTTTGTAGCACTCAATACTGCCATTGAATTGGTGTTTAATCTGAAAGATCCACCTACAACCAACAACATTACTGGAATTTGTGTTAGGGGTGAGTTCTCATGTTCCATTGCTTAGCAACACATTAAACTCCTTAGACATGGCATGTCGCCATTTGGCATCCCGCAAGGCTTGAGTAACGCATGTTGGTTTGATGGTGTCGAGTAGAGGGTGTTTAGGTTTGAATATGTTATTCCTGGATCGTGTAATTTTTGGATGGTTGCGGGTTGCGATTGCTGGAGGTGGTGGTAAGGTCAATTGTGGTGGAGTATCAGAGGATGAAAGAGGTTGATCCGATGGGGTGGGGTTTATGGTAGATAGTGGTGTGTCATCTTTGGCTGATTTGGTTTGGGTTTTTGTTAAAGGGTCAGTTGTAGGTAGGTTGAGTGGTGGCTAAGGTTGTGATTTGAGCTAAGGATGATCGCTGGTGGTGTCAATGCTACGGACTGGAGAGATGGCTGTTATGTAGGGAGCAAGCAACGAGTCATAAGCAATTGTAGGAGCTTGCAGTTGGATCGACATTGGGATAGGAGGTGACGCTGGACTCGTTTGTTGGTTAGTGATTGGGAGTTGAATCCATGTGTGATTCGTAGGTGATAATGGGTTTGGAGGTGAGGAGTTTGTGGTGTCATATAGGAAAGGAGGCACAAAGGTTTGAGAGAGAAGGCAAATTTTTCTTTGTAAAATAGGAAT
Source organism: Eucalyptus dawsonii (assembly GCA_016097615.1). Classification (NCBI taxonomy): domain Eukaryota; kingdom Viridiplantae; phylum Streptophyta; class Magnoliopsida; order Myrtales; family Myrtaceae; genus Eucalyptus; species Eucalyptus dawsonii. Next base: position 2,706,260 of record CM027874.1, read on the forward strand.
AGAGTTGCTAGAAATGTTCACTATGATGTTGGCAGGGTGGCGGCAATTGTCTTGACTTATTATATTAGGAAAAAAGTTGGAACATGAGGAAATTTTTTTGCCAAACCTACATTTACTTTATTGGATCTATCATAATCAATGATCATGTGAGTTTCATGTGAATTCCACGAGACTAGATCTGGAGATGGATTTGGATCTAGATGAGATTCCCCAATTTTATAAAGGCCTCATATTAGAATTATATCATGTGGTAGGACATATCTAATAAATGAGAAAAACACACTTCCTCCGTCTTCCCCCTATCCCCTCCACTAACACTGCGGCCCAGCCATGCTGCAAACGTTGTAGTCATTGTGACCGCTTCATCGCCATCCCCGCCCGTCGATATTGATGTTCAGATGAGTGAAGGTCACAACCCCACCCCCATGAACCATTGCCTCATCTCTCTTGATGAAAGGTCGATGCAATTTCGTCTTCGCCATTCATGCAAGCAAATTTCATCTCCTTCATTGTGGTTACTGCCGAGATGAGGTACAATTCAGACTCATAGTCATAAATAGCACAAATTAAACGGCGGCTATTAAATGGGGGTAAAACTAGATGGAATCAATATATATATATGCGCCTGGAATAGCTCGACGATGGAGGGGTCTGTTGCGGTTGTAGAAGTGCTGAGGGTGTGCTGCTGGATGGGTTTGTGAAGAAGTTGGTCGCTCCATCAGCAGCCATCGCCGAAGCCCTAGCTGTTCGTGAGAGCTTGCGGTGGCTTCAACAGAAGCTAAATGAAGGAGATCCACGAACCGGTTTGGTACTTGCTGATGCTCAATCAGCACTTTTAACTACAGACACCTTATCTACAGTTGACTTAATTATGGGCCGGTCTGCAGTACCTTGGGCTTCTAAGTCCATCATCTATGACTGCATAAATCTGTTGGGCCAGCTTCATGGTGTTAGGATCCACTATGAACCGAGGGATTATAACAAGGCAGCCAATTGGGTTGCTAAGGCCCACCGTGCCGGCACTCTCCCGATAGATTGGATTAAAAATCCCTCTCATTCCCTTTGGTTAATCTTATGTTCGGACCTCGAATCCTTTTGTAATTTGTCTACTTCAGTTTGAGTAATGCGTATTCCTTTTCTGACCAAAATATATATATGCACTACTTCACTATCCGGCTCTTAGATGGTGACTAATTAATTAGTTATCCACATCATTCATTCGAGTGTGATAATGCATGAGGAGTTATATATGTGTTAATTACATGTACACCATTGGATGCGATCATTCCTACCAGCCTTGAAGTGCAACGATGAATCAGTCCATTCCCGAAGTCCTTAGCATTCTGCGTTGTTACCCCAGGCATAGCTCGACTGGTTCAACATGGCCTATCTGCAAGTCACGTCCATCCGACCATCCAGTCCACAACAAGGCCTGCGGTGTTGCCACATCCTCGAAACTCGGGAGAGTCAAATTTGAGATTTCGAATGACCTGTTGTCCATCACGAAGGCCCGTGCACAGCGGTTGAGTTGCGAGGCCGACACGTTTTGGTAGATGTGGGAGATGCTAATGTCGAGCGTCTTAAAGCCCCTCTGGGATGGATGCCTGACAGCAACCTTGAGCGGAGCAAATGGTCTCATTGGTGAAGTCGACGTTGCCGCTGCAGTAGGAGATGCAACCACTCCTGAATGTCCCTTCTGTGTTGGCCACGACCGCAACGTTATCGTAGCCGACAACGTTGAGCTTGTTCTGTGTCTCCAAGAACCTCTATCGAGGATTTGGAGATAGATCGATGGCCAGAGGACTGCTTTTGTTTGCTAGCGTGCCATTCTGATCGTAGCACTCGTATGCTTCGGGGAGGCTGGCGACCAAGGTCGAGTCCCCGACCGAGATTTTGCGTATCGTAAGATCCGCCAACAGTAGTTGAATACCGCTCCCTTCGATGTGGGTGCAACTGAGCAAAAGATCTGTGGACCTCGCAGGCCACGTCCCCACACCGGTGTTCGCACTTTCTGGGCACAGCAGCAACTCCGCCTTGGCGAAACCACCAGGCCACAGCCACCGTTAGAAGCCATGCACCACCTTCATTTCGAAAGAACTCTCATTTTCCCATGAACAAATCAAGTAACTAAAATAAATTAATAAAGCTTTGTGTTGCTGAAGATTATCAATGCACTTAATGATTAATGGTACGTTTATTTTACGGAAAATTCGAGATTTGAAAAATATTTTCCCAAAAATAATTCATTTATCACTTAAAAAAATCATTTAACGGAAATTTTTTTCATTATTTACAACAATTCATGCTTGCCTACTTTCATGGAAGATGAAAATATTTTTTAATTATTCATTTTCGTAAACAATACGAATAATCATTAATCTTTAGTTTTATGTGAAATAAATACGAAAAAAAATGATTGATTTGAATAACATTTCCAAAAAACGATAGTTGGTATCACTCATAAAAATGAATGAATGAAAAATATTTTCATTTATCCATGAAAATGCTTAGATGTGAATTGTCTGATGATGAAAATATTTTTTATTAACTAATTATTTCAAGTGATATAAGTGAATATTTTATATATTTTTTCAAATTATTCATTTTTTGTGAAAATAATTATTGTTTAATGATATATATATATATTTAATGTAGCGTGGTTACAACACATTCCCTAAAGCATTTCGTTCTTTGCTTACACAAGCATCTTTCATCAATATATTACCTTCGTAATGTTGATCGAGTATAAGATTTTAAAAATTTGTCGATAGGAGTATCAAGTTCGATCGGTGTAATGTAGTTTAATTAATTATTTATTGTTCTTTTGATATTTGTATTGAAATTTACAATGCTTTTATTTTTTATATGACAATTCAAAAACATTAACTCACGTTTCCTTCCATTCTCTGGAGGCAATAATTAATATTTCTAAACCTCCAACAAGTCCTTGCTAACGTGTGCCACGTGTTCGCCATTGAGTACAATGGCCCAGTGGTGTGAAGGCCTAATGGCATGACCCTATATTTTTATATTTTCTTAAAATTTTACTTTGGATATTAGGAAATACAGTGTTATATATTCTCGATTTTTTCTTGGCATTTTTTTAAATCTATTTATACTCCTATAAGACTTGAACTTTATACTTTAGAACACCTAAGAATACATTAAATAGATTCCACGGAGGATGTCAGGAATCAAAATTGGGACAAATTATCAAGTTTTAGAATTAATTTAATTTAAAAAATAGTACATTATACACGTGATATATGATTAAAGCACATGAAATGCTTCTTTTTAGTTGATATGTATTTTTCAATTCAAAAAGAAGAAAAATCATGTGAAAATAATTTTTTGGCTGGCGAGTTTAAAAATAAAGTTTGATGAATCATTCACTCTTTCCATAGAAAAAAAAAAGAAGTAATAACTCCCATTACTGTGAGCATTGAGATCAAATGAACAATTATTTCCCTTTATTTTCAAAATCTAACGTAAATTTACCACGATCATCATTCACGAATCTATCTATTAGAGAATGAATATGCAAACTTTTCTTACACGTCTAATTTTACTCAATGGAGTATCTAGATAAATCTTGGACAATTTGAATGTTATGAGTTCGCGAAACACCATTGTTCTCTAACTATCATAATATGGAGAATTTTAAATAAATAAAAAAGATAGGTGATAAGGAAAAATTCAATAGGCGATAAGGAAAAATTCGATCATTTATACTCTAATTCCTTCAAGTGTAAAAATAACATAAGCAAAATAGATGTGCTCACATGGTACAACTAAATTTATTTACAACAGCCTTTATTTCGCTTGATTTACAAGTAATATTGAATAAATAATTAATGTTGAATTTAGCAAGAGAAATGAGCGTGCAGCATTTGTTCTACGTAAAATTTCCTAATAAAGGAAAATAATTTCTATGATATTATCCTCAATTAAAATGGGTCGTTTTTTTTTTTTTTTGGCAATATGCTAAAAACTGTTCTTGTAAATATTTTCAGGCGTTCGGATCTCATTTGTAGTGATGGATATTGAAAGAAGGCAAAGATGCGAGTCTTTGTTAGGAGACTTGTTATACTTAGGAATAACGGGAGTTTATTTGTTTCCTTGGGCTCGCTTTCTTCACCATTTTCAAGCAATGTGAATGGTGAGTTGCTTTCTTGAAGTCCGAAGTCGTTGTAGGATGAGAAAAATTAATGTTACCTATCACGCAAGTGCAACGTACAAAATGATAAAAATTCGTAGTATTATTGATCCGGCCTTTCTTTTCATTTGCTAGTGTCAACTATGGGCATGCAGGATCTGCATCCAATAACTCCTCCAAGTTCTCTCTTTTTTTCCTTTTTCTTTTTGGGGGAAAATATGAAGTACAAAACTAAGAATAAGTAACGTCTAAAGTCTACACTCCCAACTTTATCGCCAAGTAAAAAATGAGATAATTTTCTAGGAGGCTACAAATAGAACATAGCATCAAAACGCTTTGTTATGCCAACATTGGCAAGTATATCAGCAGGCCGATTGTCTTCCCGAAAAATGTGTATTTTAAACTCAAAACGAGAGCTCAATGGCCTTATGATATCCTTAAGTAGTGCTGGTCAAGTGTAATCTCTGACTACTTACTATGTCTGGGCTTGTGATGATGCTGCTATTATATGCTTCACCTCTGGTATAGTCTTTGCTTTTTATTATTGCCAATAACAACTATTTTCTTTTTCTTTTGTAGTCTTCAGTGGGTGATTTTTTGGGAAAGATGGTTCTGTTCCTCTTCAGGAAAGTGATATATACTACTTAAAGACGTGTGTGCAAGCACACGTACATTTCACCCACAAAGATATGAATAGGACACTTTGTAGGTTTTATTACCTTCTTCAAAGTCAGTCATACAAAATGATACCAAATGGCTCTTTTTCGGGTTGATTACCTGCTTGAAACATTTCAATCTTATCAGAATTGCCACAGAGTGAACAATATCAGATCTGTAAATATAGATGACTTTCTTTTGGGTTGATCACACGTTGCTTAAGACACTTTACTGACCTTACTTCTGAACAAGACTCCCCAGGGAAGCTTCTTTATCCAATTTTCTTGGCAAATATGTTACAATTTCTCAAATTAAGGATTACATTATGTGATATCGGTTTCTAAGTTCAACGGTTGTCTTGCATTCCAATACTCAACAAATATCCTTGGATGTAGCTTCCGTTTATGAATTTTCTTTCCTCGCTGTGATTTTCATAGACAGGGTCAATTTGTCAATTATGTCCATATTGATGCCTAAGTTTGGAGAAATGTGGCTTGGTAGTTCGTAGTTTTGGTGTTCATTTCCAGATGTTTAGTTGACTCAAGACCACGAAGCTGAACCGAATGACATATGATTGTATGTCCCTTGGTTGCAATGAATAACATTCGACAAATCCATCCAAATTAATCATCAAACTACAATTTTGATTGATGTGAGTGCGTATGTCCCACGAGCTGATGGTATCGTACTTTGTTTCCAAAATGACAGAGGACCCATTCAGTTGGACAAGATTCTGTGTGAATACATGTAACTTAGCTTTGTTTTCAAAATGATTATACTACCGAAAAGTAAAATATGCTTATCAGGTTTATGTGATCAATTTTTTTCTATGTAGCGCTATATATAAGTTATGACTTTCCAAGCATGGTTGGTTATACGAAATATAAAAATATTTTGGCATGTCTAAATATTCGTTGCGCTTTTTCATTGCATAGTTAAAGAGATATTTTTGGAATACCAACATGGACGAATGAGTGAGGATGGGCCGTTCGAGCCCAGTCAATGGGCCTATTTTTTCAGCTCATTTTTAGGAAAAAACTATGCAATTTGAATATATATTCCCATAAAAATGAATGGACAACTTATCCATGCAACTTAGGGAATCACATTAAGCTAGTCATTCGGCGGGATAACTTTGTCTTCATTATATGCCCATCACCAATTTTATCCAAAAGTAAGTTATTCTTCAAGGAAAGAAGAAAGAAACGAAGATACCATAAGTTCAATAAAATTCACATATTCTAGCACAAAAAAAGAAACCCTTTTGTTCCTCGTGATCGGGCAAGGGCCGCCCTCGCCAAATTCAACAAGTTTAGTAGGCCTTGCCTTTGGCTAGCAATGGTCGTGATCCTCACTAGTCACAATGAAGAAAAAGAAAATTAAAAGTAAAGGAAAAGAAAATTAAAAAAAAATTTGTCCATATCAATATATCAATACAAGTCATACCACCTAAGAGGATTAGAATCTATGTCAGTTCCTTCTGGTCAAAATTGGCTGGATTGTTTCAATTGGCATAAATGCAAAAGATTTAAGACTAATTTACTTCAACTGAAATATTTAGAACTAAATTAATATAAATGCAATAAGTTTGTGACTTTTTTTTTATACTTTTCCCCTCTTATGTGGAATTTTAAAAATATTTTCTCTCTTCTACATGGTATTGGCCTTACCAAAACATGAAAAAAAAAATTATTTTGGCCCAAATTTTTTAATCAAAACCTTAATTAAATGAAATCACAAAAAAAAAAAAAAGATTTTAAAAAATACAAAAAAAAGAAAAAAAAAAGGCAAGGGAATGGCAAGGGCCCTCGCCCGTGCCACACCATAGTCACCGGAAAGGGCAAGCAGGAGTTGTCAAGGCCTTGGCTATAAGCGAGGGCCACAGCCCTCCACTTAGATCTGCCCTCGCCAAGATCAAATGGCCCTCGACTAGACCGTAGGCCACGATTGGCCAATGCAAGGCACCCTCGCGACGGTCTGCTCATGGGCCGCTTGATTTGGGTGGATGGCGACAATCCTCGCCCAAATCCAAGTGGTGGGCTACAATCCTCGCCCAACCCCACCAACACTTTATGGTGATAATAGGAGGCAGTGCCGAGGGTCCTTGCCCTTGATTTTTTTTTTTTTTTGAACTTTTTTTGTGTCTATGTAAAATACATATTTTTATATTTTTAATCTAATTTTGTTAAGATTTAAGTTAAAAAAAATCAAATGTGGACAAAATGATGTCATTTTAACATTATCTTTCTTATTTTAGTCACATCAACACCATGTAAGAGTTAAAAAAAAAAAAACAACGTTAGCTTCTTTCATTATGACAAATTTGATAAAGTTAATGGAAAAGACATAGTTGCACCAATTTGATAAGTTTTTGATTTCATTGCACTTTTTTTTTTTTTTAGTTTTAGAATTCAATTATATTTTTGTGATAAGTTTCAAGACTTGTAGTGCACTTATTTCTAGAAATTTAGAAAGAAATTCAATCCCCTCAAGTTTATATAGTTGATTGAGGCGTTAAAATATTATAACCCAAGAACTAAAAAGTTGCATGTTCAAATTCTACCAATTCGGACAAAATGGTCAAAATTGGGGTTACTAACACAAGACAAAAACTCTAATGCCCAGATCTCCCATAAACAGTAGCCTAATGACCCACACAAATCTTAAATATTTTCGTCACTCACCCAGCTTCTATTGTGGCTTACAAACTTCAACCTAGATAGTGACAACTTTTTAAACATTTGTTGGGGATCATCCATCTCTGCATGAGAGAGAGGGAGGTGCTGATGTCTTGCGTCCGGCAGCATTTGGGCATCTCATGTGGGGAGGTCGAGTCAGGATTTGGATAGTAAGTTTGCAACAAGGTTACTTTAGGGGAAATAAATAGTGATGTGATATATAAAGACCCTGTTTATTTGTTGTAGTGTTTGATCACAAAAAAATGGGGCTGGGGATGCAAAGAAGTTTTGGAAATGAAAGATGCAAAAGATGGTGATGCAAAATTTTGGCTTCCGAAGAGAAAAATTCAGTAGGGTTTCTAACTTTTTCCACCAAATTGGTAAGGAATTCTCTTTTGACCACGTCATCGCGATGATTGGGGAGTGGAAACTCATCATGCAGAATGAGGGGATTGAACCACCAACTTCTCATTTTTCAACCCGTGAAGGAAGGAACCGTTGACTTTGGTTCAATCGCAAAAGGACAAGCACACCCCACTGATTGGTCATAAAAGTCTCGTGCTTTTCCCCGTTCAGACAAAAAAACCTTGACAATCAGGGGCAAAAGAAAGAGAAACCCGAAAAATCTCATGCTCCAACTAATGTTTATTTAATTTGTAATAATCGAAATTTTGTAAAATTACTTTAGATGATTACTTGATAAGTGTTTTTGATGCACTTACTAATGAAATTTCGATAGGCCTTTTGTGTTTCCTACTTTTTTGAGAATGATGCCAAAAGCCCCTACTAATTGGTCATACCATGAAGCATTTAATTTGAGGTGAGTGATCACAAGTTCATATCACACTCTCACTAAGAGGTGCACATATGAATAGAACTCACTAGATACATGTAGATAATGTAACATATGTGTATTTATGGAGAATAGTTGAATCAAAAGATTATCCTTTTTATTCAAGAGAAGTAGAAATCGGTTCATTAATAACTGGCACTTGTTTTTCTTATTTACCCAGGGGTACTATCACCTGCTGCCTTAGAGAACCAAAAAGGAAGAAAAGTAGGATCCACTTACGATGAGCCTATTTGAAGGCAAGTCAAACTTAAAAAAAAAAAAAAAAAAAAGAAGGTAGGATTCATTATGATCGAATTACATAAATCTAACATCTTATTTATTTTCTTATTCTATCTATTTTGTTATTCAATCCTTGTTTCCGCAACATGCCATATGATAAATTTTCATGGGGAAAAGTATCAAAATACTTGAATTTTTTAATTTTTTTTTCTTTTTGCTATTTGTCGTAGATGAGGGATGGGCTCGCACAAGGCCAGCAAGAGCTAGGCAAGCTGCTCTCTCACCTATGGTTAGTTGCTAACGATCGCCTTGGCCAGTGACCAGTCAAAGAAGAAGGAAAAAGGAAAAGGAAGAGAGGACAAATAAATAAATGAAAAAGGAGAGAAGAATTTTAAAAATAAAAATTCGACTTTTTTTAACAAACATTTCTTAACTAAAGGCCTAACTTTTGAGGACCTGCATATGACCTTAATGGACCTGAGCCTAAGGGTTGGGGTCTAGAGATTGAGCATTGGGGACTTGGGCATTGCCTTTATGGAATTTGAGTGCCAAGGCATCGAACACATACATTAGGGCTTTGGGCCAGACCTAGATGGACTCGAGTGTGAGTGCTGGGGGCCCAATGGACTTGGAGTCCGAGGGCGAAGACCTAGTCTTGAATGCTGGGGACGGAGGAACTAGGTTTGGGATTCTTGTGTTTAAGTATAAAGGTTTAGATCAAGTGCTAATACCTAATAATATTTTGAAAAATATTTTCAGATTTTTCAAAGAGAAAATCATTTTCTTGAATATAAGCATAGGTCCTCCATTAAATAGGAAAATATTTCCCATTATCTAATTCTTTTAAGCGAATGAAACATCAAAAAAAAAAAAGGGAAAATATTTTCTCGAAATATGTTTTTTGTGAAGCAAACAAAGCCTTAATTTCATGACAATTTTTTATTAGGTATTTATTTATTTTTGGTCGGACCTATTTGGTATTAAAGAAGTTCAATTCACGGGTCTCGTTTGCTTCATAAACCAATTAAAACTTGGCACATTACTTAGCAAGAAAATTTTAATAAAATCCCTCAATACATCCGCTACTTTCCTCGTTGTCTTTTGGCCAAAAGCATCTCCCTTCTTACTTTACTTGACTTTTTACCCCCAGCCCCATGTGGTGTCGCACAATTATAGTGCTGCTTCGACCCCACCCATGTGTTTCAAGTTCGATTCCTCCAATTTACGTTGCATTTTTCTGGCATTATCTAAGGGATTTATCCATCGCAATGGACACATGTCAAGACGATAGGAATTACTCTCACAACCACAACCAAAAAAGAAAAGTTTTTACTCCACGGAGATCACTATAATAATAGAAAAATACAAGCAACGGAAAATCCGTAATTTTTTTTTTCTGGGAGCATGAATAAAAATTATTACTAAATTTAACATTACATTGCTTATAAATAAAGATGATTTAACATTAAATCTTTTTTATAGAGTTAAATCAAATGCTCACAGTAGAGAGAAACAGGCTAAATTCCAAGACTCCATATATAATCTGAGAGAGAGAGAGAGAGAGCGAGAGAGAGAGAGAGATGGCGTGCTCCCGAGGAATATACGCCCTTCTAGCTCTATGCGTCCTCTTCTCCACAGATGTTACTCAATCGGTATCGAGAGAATTGCGACCCTCCGATCACGGGCTGCAGTTCCAGGATCCGCCGCCAGCCGGAGTGAAGCCGCCCCGGGAGACGGCGTCCTTCTTCAGGGGGTCTCCGTCAGTGTCGTCTCCGGCAGCGCCGCTCCTGAACGGGACAAATTCGAGCGACGACCCGTGGTGGCGAGGAGCAGGAAGAGGGAGGAGAGATCACGTGAGAGGGGTGCTCTTGCTGGCGAGCATCGTGTGCGGAATCGCTGGCGCCGCTCTGTTGTTCGCTGCCGGGCTGGCTTTTCTCTTCAAGTTCCGAAAGGAGAGGTCGGCAGGGGCGGCAGCCCCACCACCACCTCCTCCTCCGCTCCAGCCACCGCTTCTGCTTCTGCCGCCGGCATCTGGACAATCGGGAGATTGCAAAAAGTGAACCGGTTCGCTGTTATCACTGCCGATGATATAGTGTTGTAGTTGATTCTTGCCGGACGACACCATGTAAATTATGTGAAGAGTATCACAAAATCATTCATTGCTCCAAAGGAAAAAAGCAACGTTGCTATTTATTGAATCAAGGTACTATCAATTTTATCGACAGTGCATACACAATCAGCGAACCAGTAAATCATGCTCTTTCTGAGAGTTTTGGCATATATTTCCATCGAGTTTTTGCTTGATGACAGGTGATTAACAAACTATGATCTAACAACTTTAGAACGTCTCTTGGTGTCCATGATTAGGTCCTAAAAGTTCTCAAGTAATTTTTCTGACTCCTTACTCTTTTAAGTTGCCAATTCTTCAACATGCAAATGTCTGAATATATGTGACACAGATTAATCACATACGATGACACAGATTAAGCAAAGAAAACTATGCTATACAGACACATGTCAATGCATATACATCTAGTGCATGTAAAGCAAGACAATTGTAAACTTAATCCATACTGAATCGGGGGTTGATGGTCACCAAAACAGAGCATTTGCAAGAGTATCTTCAAACAAACACAAAATTTTAGATATACTCATGGATTATACGTAGATTAAAGTACCATATACATTTTATAAACTAATACATGAGCACCTTATTTTATTAAGCAAATGACCAGTTCAGCCAGAACTTATGTATAACGCATTTAAGACTGTTCTCAACAGATTCAGCTTAAAGGTAGTCGACAGGGAAGCAAATATGCTGACAATTAGAGCATTAGTGACCTTGACAGTGTTCAGTAATTCGCCGTTACTAGCGGAAGGTTGAGTCAGATCTTCCTCATCCTCTGAATCTTCATCTTCGATCCTATGGACAAAATCTTTGGATGTACAGGGAATCAATAAGTATAATTAAAAAGAAAGAAAAATAGTTCATTTCAGAGAAGTGAAATCAAAGAAGAAAGGCCAGTTTAATACTAACATCAAATACTATTGATTTCCTAAGCACTTCATCCTCTTCCTCCAATTTTCTTTCCTGTCATAGCAGCAAAGGGATAGGAATTGGACCACAGTTTGGACTAAAGTCTAACTCATGGAGTAAAAGTTCCAACAATCAAGTCAACTCATGGAGTAAAACTTCTAACTCACGCAACCATGAAGGCAACCGAACTAACATCACCCATTTCCCACTGCCAAAACTACTGTTAGACTAACAAGTGAGCTCCATTGATTCTTTGAGAGTGAGCAAAAACACAAACAATTAAGCTGTTGTCAATTAATTTGACAGAACAGAAGAACAAAACATAGATCTCCACAAACCTATCAGATAGGATAGATTACCAAATGAAGTGATAAAGAACCAATTGCACATAGTAGGATAAGGCTCCCTTGTTGCTATCAAATGAATGGATCTCTTAGTTCACAATACTTTTCCTGCAAACTAGCACGCAGATAATTGGTATCTCTGACTTTCCATATAATCTGAAATTCAAGAGACACACAAACCAGAAGGCATGCAGTACACATTCCACTGTGACCCACAAGAACAATAACAATTACTCTTCTTTTGTTTTTTTTTTCTTTTGGATGAAACTAGCCAAGCATCTAGTATGTCACAGTGGCTGGAATATTTCATGAAATTTGACAGGTTAATACATACAAATGAAAAGCCAACCCCAATAAATGTTTGCAGTTTACCCATGTAACTACATATTAGACTCAATCTCTTTTAACCAAACCCCACACTTGAGTAAAAGGTCCAAAGTAAATGTCACTCCAAACAAATGTGCTATAAGTTTAAAAAAAAAATTGCTTTATACTGAATACAATGAAAAGGTGTTTAAGTGGTTCTTGAAATGGCTTCTGCATTTTCGTGCTTATGGAGAGTTTTTGTGCTCTTTGGACAGGTATATGGTTTAAATTAAAGTAAAAGAAGCATACATTAATTAAAAAAGAGAAATTGAACACCGGCTGGATTTATATCCTTTTGTATAAGTAAGTAGTTCATAAATAAGCTATTGCCTAAAACTGACGTAATTCTCCACTCAAAACTCAATTTTGCACCCTTCTGCATATGAGAATCTTCAAGGTTAATTACGTTGTTGTAAATATTCAAAGACCATTTGAATGACTCATCTACAATTTTAATAGAAGCAAAAGACCAAAGAGGTTAAGAATGGTGATGTGAATACTAAGCAGTGACAGTGCCCTGATATCCTCTTTGCAAGAGCTCATAAAACAACCGTTGACCTTTGTCGCTATATTTGCAGATGGGAAACAACTCATACCTTTGCAGCAGATGAATGTTGCAAGTCCTGTTGCACCACATCTATGCTCACTGCTGCATGTCTATACTGAAAAATCAATCGCTCGCCAATTAGTATCACAAGAATATAACATCTAAGCAATGGGAGAAAGGAAATCAATTCATGCTAATTGTAAACTTTGGAGATAAATGAAATAGCATATAATGCTATCTTGTTCGTGCAGTCTACAAATTCATACTCCAAAAACAAGGAAAATAGCACAGAAAGTTCGAAGAACTTACATTCAGGGATTTCATTTCATCAAGCCCAGCGAGAATATCCATCTCTCTCTTGGAATCCATCGTCTTATTCTCAAAGGACTTAATCGCGTCGCCCATCGCCCATCACTTCTGCCTCCCTCTTACTTTTCTCACTCTCCACCACCTGCCCAAATCCCCCAAATGAAGAAGCACAAGTCACATTCAATTCTTCCCAAAACGCAACAAACCTAGGAAAGCCAACAATTCAAAAGGCACAATCTTCTACTTCCACCTCATCCTGCTCACGCCAGGGCTCAAAATTTCTCGTCACCCCGAACTCTACCACGTAACCCGAATTCCGTAGATCAGTCTTGATCGTGAACTCAGTAGAACACATAACTATCAACCTCGACTCCACAGATATGAAAACCAGCGCCCCACCGCCCCCCCCTCAACTTCACCCAGAATTACTATCTGGGTAATGCTTGGTCACCATCTTTCGTCCTCCTTCCCCTTCTCCTCTCGAACTCCAATCGAACCAGGACGGCAGAAACGCCATCGAAACCCGAGGCGAGTCGCTACAGTATCCCAAATCCCCGACGCCGAGCCTTCGCGACGAGCTTCCACACGAAGAAACCCGGCGAGCAATCGTCGAGGCCTGGAGAGCGGTGCCTCGCGCCGGAAAGTCGCCGACCGGAGCCACCGGCGGACACCGCGAGCTCGAGAAATGCGGCTCCCGCGGGCGTCGACGCGGAGGCAGGAGACGTACCGGAAAACGCGGCGCCGGCGAGGGATCACCGGAGGGCGGCGGCGGTCGTCGGCGTCGTCGTCGTCGACGGATCAATTTCAGAGAATGACTACGTGGACCGCTACGAACTAAAATTGAGCCCACTGGCAGTGACTCATATGAAGCAATTCATACACAATTCCACGTGTCATTATTTTTAGTATCATCAATTTTTTCTTCTTCCTTCACTTTTCCAGTGGATTTTTTTCATCGATGGATTACAAACATAAATACCGTCGATATTTATATTCAAAACCAAAATTTTAGGGAAACCGCATCACGCTATAGTAGTTTTCAACAAGAAACTTTATTTTTTCAAAAGGAAAAGTATTATTTTTATTCTTTTTTCTTTACATATTTGATCACAAACTATCATTCTACTAATTATTTCCTTTCTTAAACGGTCTCCAACTGAATCATTCTCCATTAGAAAGCAAATACTTATTTTATTTGCCAAAAGCATGTACAATATGATCTTGACGTAAAAGGTAATTTTTTTTTTCACTTTCCCGTGAAAATATAAATATTATATCAATTTCCAAATATTATTCAAAATCTTGTACAAACATTAGTCATTCTCGAGCTTAGAAAAGTCGACGGGCAAGTACCATAAAATTTACATGACATAGGAATTAGAAATTGAAATATTCGGTGCAAAAACTTTCAGAGTTTCATATTTTAGAACGTTGCATCTTGTACATATTGTCTCAGTCTTACTCACCCATTCTCACTTCTCTCTTCCCCTCTGTCTCTAAGGCTGCGTTTGTTTGTGTTCTTTTTTTTTTTGTTTTTAAACACTTTTTTTGTTTTTTTGTTCGCCTTTTTTAACAAAAAAGCGTAAACACGTTTGTGTGCGTTTACGTTCTTTTTTTGTTCTTTTGTTCCCGCGAACAAAAAAGAACAAAACAAAGAACACAAATTTTGTGTTTCTTGTTTCTGAAACAGAAATGAGAAACACATTTGAGTTTCTATTTTCTTCTTCTTTTCTCTTTCGCCGGTCGCCGGCCTCGGCCATGGCCGGCGGCGATCGGCCGACGAGGGCCGGCGGCCCCGCCTGGCCACGGCGAGGCTCGCCGGCCCCCGGCGAGGCCGACGCTCGCCGTAGCTGGGCGAGGGTCGGCCTGGGCGAGCTCGATCTCGCCCAGATCCAGCGAGGCCGACCTCGCCCAGAGGCCGGCGAGGCCGCGCCTCGCCTCGCCCGCCCCGGCCCCGGGCGAGCTCGGCCTCACCGGATCAAGGCGAGGCCGACCTCACGCCGCCCGGGCGAGCTCGATCTCGCCCGACTGGGCGCCGCGACCTCGCCGACGGTCCCGGCCAAGGCCTTGGCCGGCGATCGGCCAAAAGAAGAAAAAAAAAAATGAAAAAGAAAAAGAAAAAAGGAAAAATAAGAAAAAAATAGAAAAAATAAAAGAAATAAAAAAAATTATCCAAATTTACCAAACATGTTTCTGTTTATTTTTTAATCCCGGAACAAGTTTACCAAACACGTTTTTGTTCAAAAATTGTTCCTCGAACAAACAATTTTTTCTATTTCTCGTTTCCTCAAACAATTTTTAAACAAAAAACACAAACAAACGCGCCCTAAGCTTCTCGTTGCTGTCTCCTTGCTCTGCTGTTGCTGTCTAGAGATTTGTCTCGCTGCTGTCTTCTTGATCTGTTGTTGCTGTCTAGACTGATACTCGTCCGACCATGAGTTCTATTGCGGCGAAACCTGTCTGCGCAATTCCACTGGACAAGCGTAAGGCTAAGGGTAAGGCCGTTCTATGCAAGAAACGCGTTGAATTGAAGCAGATGCGCAATATTCTGGGCCCTATGTCGCGCATTAAGATAGGGCCTCCCAGATAGTACGTCTGCTGCTCTGTTTTTTTTTTTTTTTGGCCATTTTATTTCTTTTCTCTTGCATGTTAGTCCAAAATCTCCTTTCGTTACGATTTCTCTGGAGGGTATTATGATCTTGCTTACTCTGTTTTCTCTGATGATGTTTCTGACCAGTCACCAATGCCAACCGGTCAATGCAAAAAAATTTCCAGCAAATGTAAATGTAAGTGTATCGCCAACAAGATTCATCTAGCGTTTGTTATGATCATTGTGTTTATTGGATTGTACATGAAATTTCAGAGCTTCAAATAATGCGTTAAGTTCTATCATTCTTGACTGACTTGTTGAGGCTTTTCAATTTTTCCTCCCTCATTGTAGGTTGAAGGTAGGGAAACAGAGGATTCGTCTTCGGAGTCGTCTTCAGAGTCGTCTTCGGAGTCAACGATCCATCATATCGACCCATATAAGGCTTATCCTTTTCAAAGCGATGTAGATGATGCTAATGTTCCCATGGAAGCCTACGAGTACGTTGACGATATATGCGCCTTCTACAAATCAAAAGAGGTGAACTATTTATTTATTGCTTGATTATGTTCCAATTTTGTCACATTACACTAAAATTATGCTAGTCACTGAATTATTCCGGGTAGAAATCTATGTGCATAAAACCAAATTTAATTGCTAGACTGAAGCACAGCTTTGGCAAGAAGTCGAGAGCATGTTTTGTGGGGTGGTTGATTGAGGTAACTAGAATGAAATTTTACCATCTTTCCTCTAATAAAAGTTGTGAAAAACTCACAATGTTAATTTCTCACTGAATAAATAGGCAGACGAGGCGTTCGAGTTCCCAACTGAGGTGATGTATCTTGCCATCCATCTTTTCGATCGATTTTTGGCTCTTCATCCAGTGGAAAAGAAGAGAGGGATTTTGGTTGGAGTGACTGCTCTACAATTGGCTGCCAAATATGCTGGAATAAGAGAGTCCATTCCTTGTGTCCATTCGTTTTCCAGCTTGGCGCTTACTTCATGCCCTTCGTGCTCCGTAGAGCAAATTCTAGAAATGGTAAGCTTTAGAGTGAGGCGGAATACCATTCCTTATATTGCTTATCTCCATTAACTTTTCTTTTTTCACATAATTCTGTCTGTTCTTGGCAATATGCAGGAGTACTTGATGTTGAAGACCTTAGGGTATGACTTGTCAATTTCGACTCCGTCCATATTTATGTGGAAATTTTTTAACGAAACTCACTCTGATGATAAGGTACTTTGTTTTTGTTAATTTATTTTGTTCATGTTATTTCATGGTGTCATGAATTGATCTTAATACATTAGTATAGAAAATGATTTGGGTTTCTTTTTGTACCTCCAACCAGATCAAGAACTTGTCCTGTTTCTTCATTGATCTCTGCCTAGTTCAGTATGAAACATGCACATTTCAACCTTCAATATTAACTGCCGCTGCAATTTACACCGCCCATGCCACTGTTAGGAGGTGTAAGCCAAGCAGCCAAATCTACGAGCAGTTAACCGATTGTAGCGTTGGGCAAATCTTGTAAGTAGCAAGATACTTCAATTTATTATTTATTACATCGTTATGTCTTTGTTTATCTTCTTTAGGGACTTAGGAATCTGATGGATTATTTCTTTTTGCCTACTTTTCTTTTGTATAGGAAATGCTCGAGACTGATGGTGACTTCCCATATAAAAGCGAGGAGTGTCAAAAGTGTTTATAAGAAGTACAATACGAGGAGATACAACTGGGTAGCTAACGCTGAACCGGCTTGTTTTCTCTTGACCACATTTAGCAAGGCCATGTTCATCACCTTTAAGCTCATCTTGTTTCTCCTAAAAGACACTTGACAGCATTTTGTTTTGGTGTTGAGGTACTTGTGTCAAGGGATTTTTTGGTATTAGAGGGTCTCTAGGTAAGAGCCGAGTCTTGGTACTGTACAGATGATTTCCAGCTTATCGGCTGTTTCAAAGCCCTTGAACAGAAAGTCGATGATTCTCAAATGTAGAGATCTATACATTGCTAGTGTTATTTTCATGTAAACAAGTTTCGAATCTATGAAGATGCACATGGTTATGTTTAATTTCAGTGACTCTAGATGTTGTAGAAGTATTGCCTCCACCCTTGTTATGAAACGAGAACATTCCCACGAAAAAAAAGCTGAGGGTACATCTTATTATTTTAGCTGACCATCATTTTGAGAAATTGAAACAGGTATTGAAGACAGAAAAATATGCATCACATTTGGACCTATCAACAAATCTAAAGCTGCCCAGAGATAAAAATGATTTTATTGCTAAGCCAATTCATGCATGATGCAGTCCAGTACCTCTTCAGGGTAAACATTTGCTCCTCTAGTCTTGATCCTACTCTCTTGGCCAATGAGCCACAACTGACCATGCTTATCAATGAAACTGACATTACCCGTGTCAATCCATGAATGACTGCTATAGTCTGATGCCAAAAATTGATCTCGGTATCCAATCATCAAATCCAGACCTCTGGTTAGAACTGTCCTAATGCTAATAAAATCATCACCGTCTGTCCTCAATTCAACATGTGGTGCCAGTTTGCCGACACATATGCCTCTTGGTCTTCGAACTGAATTGAGATATGTCCCAACATGAAAATGAAGGGGCTGGTAGGAAAAATGGAAATGTGGGTCATACAGAGTCATGTATGTTAGCAAAGAACATGTCTCTGTTATCCCTGCATATTGAGGGAAAAAAAGGGAAGAAGAAAAAATAGTATAATCAGCATAGTTCAAGGCACATTGCTAGCAGGGACTACTCTAATTAGCACTTAAGTAGCGACATTAACTGCATATAAGCGCATAGAAGATGCACACCATAGGCCAAGAGAATATTCTTAGCTCTTGGGAAGAAGTAGCCAGCTTCTTTTTCACGTAGTCTTTTCCTTTCCACGGTCCATTCTCCCTAAGTACACTTGGAATTAAACAAAAGTACCACTAGAAGAGCACAATTTCAAACGTAGACCATGTGGTGGCCAATGCTTTCTACACATGATATTCAGTATTCAAATTGCTTGTTAAAGATCTTCTTTGTAGATAACCTTAGAAAGTATATTAGATCAGCAAACTTTGCTGGAACTTGAAAGTTGGAAAAGGTGTACATCATTCTCACCGTAACCACATATACCCAAAGAAATCTGCTGAGTAGCGGAGTGCAAGACAACCTTTGAAACTAGAAACCAATATCACATAATGTAATCACAAATTTGAGAACCCTTCAGAAATTGCCAAGAAAGATGGACAAAGAAGCTTTTTCTAGGGAGTCTTGTTCAAGTAAGGTCAGTAAAGTATCTTAGGTTTTGACCAAAGAAAGAGTATTTTAGGTAACAGGCAATCAAGCCAAAAGAAAGTAGTATATATTTACAAATCTGGTGCGGTTTGCTTTTTGACAAAATTGATATGATTGAAACTTTTTGAGTGGGTAATCGAACCAAAAAAAGAGCCATCTGGTATCAGTTTTTATGATTGAGACTTCAAAGTAGCTACAAAAAGCCAGTTCTATATCTCCATGGGTGTATGGGTGTGCTTGCACCTACATCCATCTCTAAATAGGATTGATCACTTCACTGAAGAGTAAAAAACCAATCTTTCCCAAAAAATTACCCCTTGAAGAGCACAAAAAATAATTGTTATTGGCAATAAGAGGAAGTAAAGACTATACCGGAGGTGAAGCATACTATAACAGCACCATCACAAGCCCAGGAGGTAGTCAGTGGTGGAAAAGGAACTCAGAGGAGTTTTTGGATGCATATCTAGCATGCCATAGTTGATATTAGCACATGAAAAAAAAAAAGCTGGATCAATGATTTTTAATAATATCATGCTTTTGTCCATTGCGTGATGAGTAACATAAATTTTTTTCATCCTTCAACAACTTAAGACTTCAAGAAAGTGACATAACATTCACATTTCTTGAATATGGCGAAGGGAGAGAGCCCAAGGGAACGTACCATTATAGAGAAGGTATATCATCCTTGTGGATCTCAGAATACCAGCTAATAAAACTCCCATCTGTCACCAAAATCTCCAGGGCTAACATCACCGATGTAGCTTCCTTTGCACTCTACAGTCAAGATTTTAGAATGAATTAACACCATTGAATAGATGTACACATCATAAAACAACCACCATCATCATGACATTTAACTGCTTGCCCCTACTTTCGCAATTTCTGGCTAACAAAAGAGACGACTAAGGCACTGAGATCTGCTAATTTCGGCAACTAAGGTACTGAGATTGGATAATTTCTCCTCCAACCTAATATGATAAAAAAGACCTCATCATCCTTTCTGTTCTTCCACTTCCACGAAGTCATCACCCATGGTTAAACTTCCCATGCACTAATTGCAACAACTTTAGTATGTCTCGCTCTTAGGTTCCATTGCACAACATTCCATTCATGCACGGATCTAAATAAGATTTCGCTGGAGCATCGAAAGGTAAAGATTATAAAAGATTTAGTTATTCATCATACTAAAATTGTCGGGAAGTCGGGTCTGGATGGACTGATGTCTTGCCACTCTTATGTACCTAAAATTTGACAAGTCATTTTCCAACATCGAACATGAATTCTTGTTCTATCCAATTTATGCATTCACAGATGCATAATTGCCAATACAGAGGACTTAACCCCTTCACTGATTAGTTCTGCAGAACTCGACTCACCCATCTGTAGTTTAGAGGAAGAAAAAAGGAGAGAAGGAATCATAGCTCACGCTAGTAAGAGAAGAAATGGATGATCAATTCATCAAGGCAAGAAGTGAAGCAGATGATCGGCACTGCAACATCGATTCTAGTCATCTCAAAAATCATTCACCGGCTTCCTGTCCCATTTCAAGTTTTGCCCAACTACATCGATTCATCGAAGACTAGAGTTTGTCATGACAGGACAGAGACGTTCTTTGGCAGCAAGATTCTGTCAAAACCCACAACTCACGGGACAAGATAATCTGCCGAACTATCTGCACCTCCTACGGATGTATGCTGGGCCAAAGGAACAACAATATCTACGCAAGCCGAAAATGGAAAATTTGGACCTGTTTTACGCAGAGACTTCGAAGCAGAGCAGGAACGAGCCCAGAAACGGCTTCCACGAACTGGGTTTCGGCCATTTGGCGGCCTCCGGCGACGGCGACCGGGGAATTCCGTCTCGCGGTGGCGACGCGAGACGACCGCCCGGAGGCGGGTCTTGCGTCAGTGTTGAAGAAAAGCGTGGGAGACGTGTCATGCGTGGATTGGCCTTGCGCGTGGATATTGGGTAGAAAAGCTTCCACGACAAAGGACAAAGCCAAGACAACGTTACGTGGAACATCGTTGTCGCATCTTACGGAGGGTCGCGTAATCTTCTCCTAATTCCTATGACATGAAAGAAACTCCTAGGCTTCAGAAAATCAATAATTCAAAAAGTATTTCTTTTTATAATAGTTACCTATATTGCTTATAAACTAAATGAATCAAAAAAATTTCATCGACCAAAAAAATTATTATCAATAATAAATATATTTTCTAGTAATTAATTATTTCATTAAAAAAATGGTCCATCAAATTTACTTTGCAAGATTTTCTATCATGACCAACTAACATTCAAGGAAAGTTACAAATGCCACATTGTTTAAGCTCACATTATAAACTGAATATCTTATTATGAAATAAGCTTTATGGGATATGTGCAACACAAGTCCTAAAACTTACAATGTATGTGCAATTGAGTCCTAAAACTTATAAGAATGCAATCGAATCCTAAAACTTATTAAATTTGTAAAATTCAGTCCTAAAGTTAACACCGTCAAACTTAGTAATGGAAAATGTTGACGTGGTGCTGGCGTGGCATTTTAAATGCTTTTTATTATACACGTGGCTTTTAACATTATTTTTATTCTTGTTTAAATTAGATTTAAAAACAGAAAAGGAAAAGCTAAATTTATTTCAAAAAACAAAACTGTGCAAAAAAAAAAAAAAATAGCATCGGTGGTGCTTCCGCTGCCACCCATTGCCGGAGTGGCCGGCGATTGTGGTCGAGGTGTCCTGCCCTTGCCGACCCTCACTTGGGGTCAGTGATGCTCGCCCAGATCTGGGCGTCCCCGACGCTGGATCAAGTGGAGACGTCGGTGGCGACTGGGCGACGACGGTAGTCCAATGCAGCGATGGCATCAGGGGGGTCAGTGGTAGGACGTCAGGGAACAGTAGCAGCCTAGCACTGCAAAGGGTCATAGCTAGTTTGTTGGGGACGGCGTTGAGGCTATGGCGGTATGGCTCGGCAGCAGTCTGGTGCAGCGACGGCAACGAAACCCCTACCCTTCGGAACCCACTCACTCAGATCTAGACAACGTCGGGGCACGGTGTCGAGAGTGCGACGGAGCCGAATCGAAACGCCCATATCTCGGTGAGCATCGCCAACCCCAGGCGAGGGCCGGCGAGGCCTCCCGCAAGGAGGGCGAGGGGCGGCGGCCCCCCATGAGGACTGGCATGCCCAAATCTGGGCATCCTCGCCCGACCTAGCGAGGGTGGTCGGGCCTTGCCCGGCCTCGCCCAGGGCCGACGACCGTCGCTGGCCCCACCGGCAATGGGCGGTGGAGGCGCGAAAATGCCCGCCGGTGCCATTTTCTTTTTTTTTTTTTTTTAACAGTTTTTTAAAATAAATTTTAGTTTTTAAATCTAATTTTGAGAACTTTCAAATAAAAAATCATTTAAAAAAAGCCACGTGGAAAATATAAATTCATTTAAAATATGATGTCAGCGCCACGTTAAGCATTTTCCGTTAATAACTGACAAATGTTAAATTTAGGACTGAATTGAACTAATTTGATAAGTTTTAGGACTTGATTGTACTTTTTGTAAGCTTTAGGACTCAATTGCACTTTCCTTGTAAGTTTTAGGACTTGTGTTGCACATATCCCTAAACTTATTATTAACTTAGGTATATTACTATTTTTTTTCAAAATATTACGAATCATGGAAACTAGAAATTTTATAATAGTCAATGGAAAAGTACGCCCTCTGAAGAAAAGTTAAGAACAGATAATTTACATGTTAAATGTAAATTACTCTCTTGAGGACGATTATATGTGCCAAAGGAAAGTTACAATTCATCAGGTAGTTTAGCCACGACATAAAAATAAATCTAGTGGAGAGTTTAGCGATGAATGTAAATTACTCTCTTGAGGACGATTATATGTGCCAAAGGAAAGTTACAATTCATCAGGTAGTTTAGCCACGACATAAAAATAAATCTAGTGGAGAGTTTAGCGATGACCCTCATCAACTAAAAAAAGGGGAAAGTAAAAACCAAAAAAAAAAAAAAATCAAAAAATCCATGTCGAATGATTTGTTGAAAATGATATTCAAATGATTGATTTTATTTCGACATTTAAGTAAGCAAAAGAAGAGTTATGGCAGTTAAGTGAATGTCATACGAAAGTTACGTCAGTTCTCTCATTCTTGGGGGGTTCAAATCCCAACTCTTTTAGAGGGGGATTGGGGTGGGGACGATTTCATTTTAGGAATGGGTTTCGACTCTCACGCCCTGCAAGGAGGCAGGACAAAAGTCTAAAAGTGAGTGTTAAAGTAGGATTAAAGTAGGACCGATAAAAAAAAAAAAACTTTCGCAAACATTAAATTCATTAGAATATTTAAATAGTAAACTCAACATTTATTCAAGGACTTAGATTTTCAAATAAGTTAGTAGTGATCTCATAAAATTTTACAATTCTTATTTCGATTGATATACCCGAGTTTTACTCTAAGTGAAATTCATATGAGAATCATCTAATTGTGTGGCTGATTGCATCGTTAAGACCCAAATTCGAAATTTATATATTTTTATCGTTGAGAACTTAGATATATGTCTGATTTTTCTTTCATGTACTTCCTGTAATGTTGAAAAGCGAGGAGGAGTGTCAAGAGTGTGTATAATAAGTATTGCACGAGTGGATATGACTACACGTGGCTAAAGCTGAACCAGCTCGTTTTCTCTTGAACACAAGTTTAGCATATCCTGTGTCTTCAAGCTTACCTGTTTGTTCAAGCTTTTTTGTGTTTTGAGAGAACAGCATCTTGTTTTGGTGTCTCATGAGGTATTTGCGTTAAGCGGCTCTTTGGTTTTAGAGGCTTCTGGTAATAGCTGTAGAGGTGATTTCGAGTTTATCGGCTATTTCAAAGCCCTCAAACAGAAAATCTCAATTCCCCACCATCTTTCTTCCTAAATTTACAGCTGATGCAAAATCCTATTATAAAAAATTGATGCAGAATCTGTCTGGGAGGGAATTTTGCATTGAAGAACGATAAGAGCCGGACCGGAGTCATTTCATATTTCATCATTCAATTGGGAAGTCACAATGTCAGCAGTCATAAATTGCTTTGTATGAACCGAACATGAGAAACGACTTCCTGGCGAACTACATCCCTTCGTATTTTTCCTGTCCTAAGGCTTCTTCCAAGGAATGAAAGTTTTTGGTATCTTAAACCTGCAAAGAAAGTAATGATATACTATTTTGGTTGATAAGATCGATAATGATGGATAAAACATTAAACAATCAACATACGCCTAGAAGTTCACGTGGCCGTGTGCATGGGTTGTGTGTTTGAGCGAGAGAGAGAGAGAGAGACAGACAGACAGACAGACAGAGTTTAGGGTCAAAGTAGCTGGATATTTGAAAGAGCAATACCCTGTTAAGTTCCTGTATCTGTAGTACTGTCAAAGAATTTCATCAGACAACAAACGTTCTTCTTTTTCATCTCGAAGTTCATGGCTTTTATCAAACCAAAGCCAGTTCTCTTTTACATGAATAGACCCAACAACCATCTCAGTCAGGCGAGCTTCAGGAATTCCTACGATGACGATTCCAGTTACTCCTGGATGTTGGAATGGTATTGCCTCTACCTATGTTGTGAAACAAGAACACGTCCCAGGAAAATGGGCTTCTCGTACATCTTTTCACAGTAGCTAACCATGATTTTGAAAAAATAAACAGGTTCATCATTGAAAACATAGAAAAATAAAAAGGTTCAATATTTGCCTCTACCTATCAGAAATCTATGCTTGGTCAAAGGAAAAAAAAATCATTTCTAAGCCAATTCATACATGATAAATTCTATTACCTCTTCAGGTAAACATTTTCTCCCCCAATCTTGATCTAACCACTTTCTTGACCAATGAGCCACGCCTGACCATGCTCATCAATGAAACCAACATCACCAGTGTCAAACTATGTAGCACGGACACGGACACGCGATACGTGACACGACACGACACGCCAACACGTCATTTATTAAAAATAAAGAATTTCGACACGTTCCGATACGTTATATATTAAATATATTTTTATATATAAATACATAAATAAATAAATAATAAAAATATCATAGAATTAATTAACACGAAAAATATTAAATAATATAATTCATTATTTTAGTTTGTTACAATAATACACAAAACTTAGGAAAAAAAAAACATTGTTTAAAGAAAAATGCTGAAATGATATTTTTAAATTGATTTATTTATCATATATAGCATTTTTTTTATTACTTCTTCATAGTAAAAGACTTTTAAAAAAATAAAACAATTCTAAAAAAACAAAACTGAAAAAAAAAAAATTGACCCCGTGCGTGTATATTTATAGCAATCTTATTATTTCTTTTATTACTTCTTTTGTGTATATTTATATTTTGACTTCTCAAGTATTAGAAATTTTTAAAATTGACCCCGTGCGTGTCGGAATCGCATGTCGGAATTATGGACTCACGTGTCGGAGAGAGTTGATCACGTGTCGGATTTTTCGACACTCGTTGACCACGTGTCGGAGCGTGTCAAGACGTGTCGGAGCGTGTTGGACACGTGTCGGAGTGTCAGACACGACACGAAGGCTTCCGGAGAGTGTCCGTGCTACATAGGTGTCAAACCATAAATGACTGTTAGAGACTGATGACCGAACTTGATGCCAGTATCCAATCATCATATGTGGACATCTAGTTAGAATTTTACCAATGTCAATTTAATCATCACCATCTGTCCTCAATTCAGCATGTGGGGCAGGTTTGTCGACACAAATGCCTCGTGGTGTTTGAACTGAACTGAGATCTGTTCCAACATGAAAATGAAGGGGCTGGTAAGGAAAACGAGAAATGTGGGTCATAGAGTCTCATGAACGTTAGTGAAGAACAAGTCTCTGCCATTCCTGCATATTGAGAAAACAAAAGAAAAAAAAATAGTATGATGAGGAAAGAAGTCCAATGCACTTTGCTAGCAGGTTCTACTCCAACTAGCATTGACGTGGTACAATTAACAGCATTATGGTTTAGAGGATGCACACCATAGGCTGAGAGAATCTTAGCTCTTGGGAAGAAGTAGCCAGCTTCTTTAATAAGATCAATTGACAAACTTCCTCTGCCATTCAATTCCTTTTGACGCAGTCTCTTCCTTTCCACGGTCCCTTCTCCCTGAGGAAACTCGGAATTAAGTAGAAGTACCCCTCGAAAAGCATAACTTGGAACTTAGATAATGTAATGGCCAATGCTCTCTACACATTATTTTTAATATTTATATTGCTCGTTAAAGATCACTCTTTGTAGATAACCTGAGAAAGGATATTAGATCAGCGACCCTGGCCAGAACAGTGATCAAAGCAGTGACGTCATGTTTCTCTATAACCTCAATGGCTGTTTTAGCTTCAAACTTGGGCATTAAGACATGGCAAGCTCCAGTCATTAACATGGCCATGGCCAATGAGAGACCCCCAATGTGGCACAAATGAGCAGTACGCAAATAAACCCGCAAAAATTGAATAAAAAGAAATTCACTTGTCATATTACTCTGACTCCAATTGCCTGTGGACCTTCAAAATATGGAAACAATCACTTGAGACTTATCTTGACAATGATTATAGAATTTTCGACTGCCAAACAAGCATGAAGACAATAAAAGAGAAGAAACTTGGAAAGGGCGTACATCATTCTCACTGTAACCACATATGGCTATTTTTGCCATAGATTGTATGAACAACGCTGAATGGCTTATGGCAACTCCTTTTGGCTTCCCAGTAGTCTGAAGCCAGTAAGCCCAGTAAAGCTAGACATCTAGAAATGAAAACTTAGCAAGTGCCATGCATAACTACGAACTATCAATGCCACATTTTTCCAAACTCAGCATCAAAGTGGCAGATAATTGACATAGTGACAACACCTGTGAAAATCAGAGAGAAAAGTAAATCTATAGCCAGAACCTACGCCCAAAGAAATCTATTAAGTAATGGAATGCAAGACAGCATCTGAACGTAGAAAGCAACATCACACAATGTAATCTTCTAATTTGAAAAACCCTCAAAAATATTGCCAAGAAATACGGACAAAGAAGCTTTATCTAGGGAGTCTTGTTCAGAAGTAAGGTCAGCAAAGTATCTTAAGCAACAGGTGATCAACCCAAAAGAAAGCCGTATATTTATAGATCACATTGTCAATGCATATACATCTAATGTAAGTGAAGCAAGACAATTGTAAACTTATTCCATACTGAAACAGGGATCAATTATCACAAAAACAAAGAATTTGCAATATAGTATCTCCAAACGAGCTCAACTTTTAGATATAACTAAGATTATATGTAGATTAAAGTACCATTTACATTTTATAAACTGCTACATAAGCACCTTATTAAGCACACGACCAGTTCAACCAGAAGTTATGCACAACACATTCAAGACTGTTCTCAACAAATTCACACCCTTAAAGATAGCCAACGGGAAAGCAAATATGCTGACAATTAGAGCATTGCTAAACTTGAGAGTATTGTCCAGTGATTCATCATTACTAGCATAAGTTTGAGTCAAATCTTCATGTTTGATCCTACGGACAAAATTTTTGGATGTCTACAAGAAAGTTTCAGGGAAGCAATAAGTATAAATGCAAAGAATGATAACAAAGTTCAATGAAATGTAGAAAGAATACTAACATGGAATACTATTGATTTAGTAAGCACTTCGTCCTCTTCCTCCAATTTTCCTTCCCATCATACCAACAAAGTCAGGGATAATCCGACAATTAGGTCGAAGTCGAAGTAAGAAGAGCAATGAATTCTACGTAGTGACAGTGGCTGGAGCTTTGACCCTCCTCACTTTATTCAGAATGTTAATTAAAGCAGATGGGAAACAACTCATACCTTTGCAGCAGATGTACGTTGTAAGCCCTGCAACATCGCATCTGCGCTCATGGTTGCACGTCCAGACTGGAAAAGATAATGCCCACCCGTTAGCACCACAAGAATATAAAAAGTACTAAGCAACAGAAAAGCAAGGAAATCAATTACCATATATCGATATCTGCACAAATACATATTCAAATCAAGAAACTCACATTCATAGATTGCATTTCATGAAGCGCCGCCAGAGTGTCCATCTCCCTCTTGGAATCTGAAGTTTCATTTTCCAAGTACTTGATGCGATAATGCATCTCTTCAGTCTCCCTTTTTCTTTTCTCACTCTCCACCGCCTGCCCAGACCCAAATGAAGAGGCCCGAGTCCCACACTTCCCAAAGATCAACAAACTATTAAAAAAAAAAAAAACAGAAAATTCAAAAGACAAGATCTTGTACCTCATCCTGCAGACGCCAGGGCTCAAAAGTTCTCGTGGCCACTGACTCCATGAGGTAATCAGAATTGCGTGGATCAGTTTTGATGGTGAGCTCAGCAGAGCAATGGGTACATTTAGAGTAAAACCTCAATATCCGGATACCCAGATACGTCTGCTCGGGAAAACAAAAGAACACCGAGAATTAGAAAAGGGTCGACGACTTTGGAATGGGAAACAGAGTCGAAGGTGTGCAACTGACCTCGCCGACGACATCCTCCTTCCTGGAATTGAACTCGGTGCCCTTGTAATGTAATTCCCGCAGGGTGTTGCATAGGATGCTCATCGGAAGCATCATCTGAACCTTAATCTGCCGATTCTTGGACCTCCGAAGCCTGGGCAGCTTCGAAGGGACGAAATCCGGCGGGTAATACTTTTTCACCACCTGTCTCTCCCTCATCGCCTTCTTCTACTCCTCCTCTCAACTCGAAACGAAAACGAGCTTGTCGACCGTAGATAGAGGGGGTCTGAAACAGGGTCGAGTCTGGTGGCGATCGGGGAAGAGGAGGGCAGCGATGGAGGTCGCGAGACCCAGCGGCGGCGAGAAGGAAAGCAGCGCGCACGCCCCTGCCGGAGGAGGTGCCCGACGGCGGGAAGCTGGTGGTTCAGGGACGGCACGCTCAAGGAGGCGAAGGCGGGAATGTGATTATTATTGGGCGGGCAGATTTCTGATGAATTTATATATTGATATTGATGAGGGTCTTGTGGATTCAATTAATTCAAATAAACAAAAAGAAAATCACTTATCCGAATGAGTAAGAATGAGTAAGGAAGGCAATACTTAATTTTCGTTAAATAGAAAAGTATCGACCACAGTTAAATTTTGTCAATTACCTTGCTAAAAATACCTACATATTAAAAAATCTGTGCATGATTAGAAATTAGTACTTCTAGTTCTTCCCAATCAACTGTTCAATTTTTTTGTTTTATTATTATTATTAACACCTAAATTTTTGCATAAGAATGGGCTAATTTTTATTCAAAAAAATAAAATTAAGATAGCATAACATATAATTTAGAAAAAAATATTTTATTTTATTCTATTTTATTTTATTTCATTTTTGCATTAGATTGACAATGAGCGTTGATATGACGTCAGATTTTTCACATATTCATGTGAGATTCTTCACATATTCAGGTAATATATATCAGGGGATATATTTTTGGACAAAAATGAAATTTTTTGATTAAATATTTGAAAAATACAAAAGAGAATATTACTTCAATGATATATTCAGAAAATTATGCACAAGCAAAGTTGGAAGTAAAATATTCCACCAAAGTTTAATTTCCTCTCCTATATAATGTGTCATGGTGCACGGCGAAAGAGGGGTTTTTTCCTTCGTTTTGTTGGAATTCGAAAATTCAAAAGGAAAAAACTTTCTTTTGTTTTGTGAAAACGAAAAAAAGCAAAAGAAGAGAGAGCACGACAGCAGAAGAGACGTGCGGGAGACAGATGAGGTGAGAAGACAGAGAGAAAAATAAATAAATAAAGGAGGGGGCAACAGTGTCGTCTTCTTCGAGGACCCCCTCCCGACCGAGCCGGGACCGCCTCCGCCAGGCACCACCCGCGCCGGTAGCCGAGCCGCCGACCACCGCTGCTCCGCCGGCGACCCACGAGCCCTCTCTGCTCCACCGCCGCTGCGCCGTTCTCGCCTGCGACGCTCGCCGAGCCGCCCCGCGTCCGACGCCGCTGCTCCCCAATCGCTGCCCTTCCCCGACGCCATCAGATCCAGAGCCAGCCGCCGTTCGTCTGTCTCGCCGCCCCCGTACGCGATCCCCGCGAAGCCTCTCTGCTCACCCGTCCGCGACCGCCCAGCGCCGACCCGCTTCTGCTCTGCCTCACCTGCGACTTGCAGATCCCGCGTTCGCCGAGCCCCTCGCCGCGCCGCTGAGACTCCTGCAGATCCCGCGTTCGCCGCGCCCCTCGCCGGGCCCCCTGCTGCTGGGTCTTCCTCTGCCGGCCCGTACCCTGTTTCTCCGAGCCTCTGCTTGATCACGAGCACCACCTCGTCGCTGCTGCTCTCGCCCCGACGGACCCGCAGCGGCGCTTCCTCCCCGGCCACGACGAAGCCCCTGCAACGCCTCTTCCCGCGACCAGGACCGGTCGCCGAGGTCCGACGCCTTGCAGCTTGTTGGACTGGAAGATACGCAGAAATATTGGAAAATATTGGAAGATATGCAAATAACAAATCATAATGATATTATTGAATCAATCAAGATTGTTCAATATCAGATTTAATTAGAGGTGGCAAATGGGTGGGTTGGGTTGGGTTGGATGGGTCGGGATGAAAATGGGTCGACCCATATTCGATCCATTTAACCCGTTTTGACTCATATTCTTGTAATGTAAATATAATGATCCATACCCGACCCGACCCATACATGACTCATACCCGACCCGATCCATACTTGACTCATACCCAATCCGACCTATATTGCTAAAACTTACTAATATTCTAAAAAAAGAACCCGTGCTCACTTTAAGCTATATGCTAATTGGATAAAAACCTCAAATTAAATTAAAAAATAGTAAATAAAATAAAAATTGTTAAAAAAACCTATAAATTGAAATATTTATGAAGAATTGGACTATACACATGCTTCTCTTATTTAAAGTAAGCATACTATTGAGGTCAAATTATTTACTCACAAATGAGTTCATCATCTTGATTAAGATATGAAGCTAACATTTCTAGCCTTTTGAGTAAGAAATTTGTATGGTGACCATACGAAGGAATAATTCTTCAGCACTGCAGAAAGATACTTCACTTCAATGTTTCCCCTCAAGCTCCAAGACACAATTCTCAGCAACTCTACCAAGAACCAAATTATCTACCAAATAATAGATTGCCCTAAAAAATAAGAGGCTTCAAATGCAGTACTGTTAAGACATTCCACATTCAAAACCAAGCAATCGATTGAAGCAGCACCTACTATGTGCTTTTCAACTTGTATGAGCTTGTCCGCGACAAACTGAGAACTCCCGAATTCGCCAAGGCTGGCAAGACGAACTAGACTCACCACCGCTCCCACATTGTTGCTCCCCTTGGTTGGCTCCTCAAACAGCATAGTTGCCCTTGCTTTACCCACTTTCAATTACAACAAAAAACTAAACCAGCAAAGAATCTCCTCTTGGGGAATCTCCTAAGTGGTTGCTGACAGATTGGGGCCTGCAAAATAAGGGGGAATACGTCATAAACAGTGGGAGGGAAAACACGCCTTGGTAAAAAATGAATGGTTGGCCACATAAGAGAAAAAAGAATAAGCCAGCTTCACGCCAGTGCAGCAAAAGACTTGGTTCAAATGCAAATTTAGGCAAGAACAAGAGACATCATCTTGAAGATTGTCACAGACGGAAAATCCATAAACCATAGGCTAAGATCCAAACAGCAACATAAAAATCTCCAACTCAACCGAGTGACAAATATGACATTGAACAACATCAATGCAGGAAATGAAAGATTGCCAAGAGAACCCAAAAAAATAAAAATAAAGCTCTGAAAAACAAACTCAATCTGATTAAATGACTATGAAACAGTAAATTCATTGCAGTCGAAGCTTCCCTTCACATGGCTACTAAAATAGATAGATTAACAGGATATTTTCACCTGGAAAACACCATGCCGGAGTTGATCATATGAGTGTGCATACATCATTGTAGCAGTAGGCCACTGCATGTACCTAGCATCGCTTGTATTTTGATTCAATCCCATCACTCCAAAAGAGTTCATAACAGCACCAAAAGGAGGCATATAGTTAAGTGAAGCTTGAGGCCTTGGCATCTGACCAAGTGGAGTAAATCCAGTATCAAAATGCCCAAAAGGATGTTGAATCTTTTGCATGTTGAAGGGCACCAAACCAAAACTTTGACCAGCAGGGACATTCCTAACATACCTGTTCCAGTAAGGAATTCATCAAACAAAACTTTAATATTGAGATGGCATTGCATAATACCATGTTGCAGCTACACAAAAACATATTTTTGGGACAAGGGAGAAGGCTAAGCAAAAAAAGTGTCATTGTAACAGTTACACAGCAAATTGATAGCATATGCCTATAAATAACTTTAACAACAGCTTTTCACAACAAAGTGATGAATACTAAAATATGTCACCACTTTTGCTGTGCTTCTTATGATAAATTGTTTTGAATGAGAAGTAAAACAGCTGATCAAAGGATTAAATCGAGGCTGAGATCAACTCCAGTCACATTGATCTCACGCTCAAAAAGAAGAATACCAATGGAACAAAAAAGACCATACCTTTCATAACTCCGATCATAATCTGGGTCAGAACAATCTTTTTCTTTGTCTCTAAGAATGGCTACCCAAGATTGTGTGCTGCCATCTCTAATGCCTGTATTCTTATCAACATCCACCATGGGAATCCTGCACACTTCATTATCATCTCTGTTCAGAGATATATTCTTCCGGTCAGTTGAGGTCTGAGAAAATGTATCATCTGAATCAGAATCACTTGGGCTACTGAAGATATGAGCACGTGCTTTATCATACTCCTCCTTCCTCTCTTCCACACTTCGCACTGGGCTTCTTTTCATCCCTGAGTCATTCGCTCCATTAGCAGATGCTTTACTAGGTCAAGGCCTGATAACAAACTTAATCTGTTCAGCCTTATCATCTTCCAACTGTTTGGCAGGGTAAAGATAGTACGATAAAGTATCTTAATCTTATAGTACCATCAGGAATTGCATTGAAAACTTAAGTAACACTGATACTACAATTATTTTTTTCAGTAACCGACTGTACTTAGATGCATCAGCATTTAACATGCTAGTTTGAATCTGGAGACAAAAGAGATAATTTAATAGTGAACTTTACAAATAAAAGAAAGTACCTAATGCGGATAGTCTTGGAAGTCGACAATGAGAGACTCGTCCTCAAGATCTTCCTCAGGATCTCTGGTGCATAGCTCAGCCTCCACATTTTCAGGCGAAAGAGAACTACGATATTTATTTAGGATGCGTCCTCCAATGCTAAAGGCTGATCCTGAGGCAACAGTAGTGATAGGAATACTCAATATATCACGTGTCATGAGAGATAACTCGGGATATCGATGTGAATTAGCTTTCCAATAATCAAGGACATTGAGATCAGGGAATTTTTTTTCTATCAACCCTGGGCTCCTCTAAATACAAATCCAATTGTGATTTAGTAGATTGCGAGCCAAAGTGTTCACTCTCAAATGCATCATACTCATCAAGATTGTCCCCAATGTTTTCGACAATGTCCTCAACTGAAATGTTACCTCGACTAATTGAAGATCCAAAGCGATCATCTCTCGATGTAGAGGTTACATATTCATCAAAAAGCATATAAAGCTTTTCTCGAATGCTCCGTACAAATTCCACATGATCATCCATCTCCAACTTCGAATAGCAAAATTCTAACAAGTGTAGCTTATAGCGAGGATCTAATACAGCAGCAAAAGATAAGACAACACTGTAACACTTCCAATATTTTTCAAACTTCTTTAGCATTGCCATAGCCATAGATCTAATAGCTACATCCTCACTATTCCTTGCATTTATCAAATGAAGCTGAATTTGCCATACTCCATAGAAATATAAATTCGCCGTGGGATATCTAACTCCGGAGAAGAGAGTAGTAATATCATAGAAAGGTTGCAACAAGAATGCAATTTTCTTGGCTCTAACCCAATCCTCAGGTGATGGACATGTAAGAAAATTAGAATCAATAAGCTTCAAATGAGAAAATGCATGTTCAAAGACCAAAGCTGAAGTACGTGGAGTTCCATCTAGTTGCCACATCTTGACGTACCTTTTTACTTGTCTTCAAGCAAGACTGTGTTATACACTCAACAAATTTTGCTCTCCTCCCTTGTGTAGCTCTCACATATTTGACAGATTCTCTAATATTTTGCAACAATCCATCAATCATCTTTAAACCTTCTTGGACAATAAGATTCAGAATGTGTGCACCACAACGTACATGAAAAAACTTCCCATCACACAACAAAGAGGATCTCATAGAAGGTGTACTTTTTCCAAATATCAACCATACTGTCATTGTATGATGCATTATCCAAAGTGATACTAAAAATTTTCCTCTCAATGCCCCACCCTCTCAACAAAGTCAGCAATTTTTCCAATAAAATAGCGCCATTGTATGGAGGTGGCACATAGGAGAAGCACAAAACCTTTGCATGCAATTCCCAATTCTCATCAATGTAATGGGCAGTGATAGTCATATAATGATCAATTGTCACAGAAGTCCACAAGTCATAAGTTAAACATATTCTGCTAGAAAGTGACATTATATTTGATTTCAAATTTCTCTTCTCTTTCTCATAAACTTTCACCACATCACTTTTTGCTGTATTTTTGCTTCACATTGGGATTAAGATAACTAAGCAACTCTCTGGTAGCCTCATGCTCTACAAAAGAGTATGTGTAATTGTGTTTGACTATTGCTTTTGCTAGCTTGCTTCTAAACACAGTTTGATCAAACTGTTCTGTGGAATCATCAACATTGGCCTCTCGATTGGGACAAGTATGTAAATGACACAACAAATTTTTTGTCCCATGGCTAGCCATGTAAGCTGATTCGCACCATTTACACTTGGCTTTTTTCTTGCCATCCTCATCTGTGAATTTTTCGAATTCAGACCATACAGTAGAAGTGCATTTTTTCGATTGTTTAGAGCAAGTAGAGTTATCTTCCACATCCTCATGAAGTAAGGATACAACTCTACGCCTCTTAGAACCTTCTGTTGTTGAACATTCTTCTTGATCCTCATTAGATCTTGACATGTCAACTAATTTGTTAAAGAAAACGTGAATTAGAAAAAGTCATTTACTCAAAGAGAATGACATGTTATATTTCTATTTAACACTAAAAGAAATAAACCAATAGCATATGATTTCAAGTCTTCAATGCAGAATCACGACAAGCATTGCAACAATGTAGAGAACTGTTCTTGTACTTGTGGACTCAAGATGCACAATTCAACTTTGTTTTAAAAAAACAGAAGCTATCACAATCATATGACATCAGGTTTCCAGAAGCCCTAGCCTTGTGAAATGCATATTCCAAAATGGGAGACAGGGTATTACAATATCACAAGAAGATAGTGCTTTTTAGATCTTTTAGGAACAACCAAACCCAGAACCCACAAAATAAAAAAGCAAAAGAGAATTTCTCCCATAAAGGTTAACATGTTATTACTTCCCACGACTGCAAGGTCGAGAACAAAGGAACAGACTCATAACACAACCTCTTTCTCAGGTGGCAAATATGCCAAAAAATCTGTCGACTGTCAAAAACATTTACTGATTTGGTAGAATACATATGAGATGATGTTTCTTCTTCACAAATTAGTAGCATATGTTTAATAATGGCTCCCATTTTCAGATAAGCCAAAGAAGATTATGGATAACTACTCAGAGAAATTCTTCCACAAGCAACAACCACTACTGATTTATTATTTCAAGAGATAAACAACGAACTTCGCCACTGTCCAATCACAAGTCTCCTGACTATAGCAATGATATTTAGAATGTTGATCTTCAAAAATAACCAGAACTACTCTAAAAGTATCACTGCTAATTTAGGAAATTCCACCTTTAAATGACAGTCGATATGAGTCAAAGCTCTATTTGTTCATGGACAAGTACATCTGCAGGAATTGACTCGGTAACAAAACTAACATAGATTGTGGCTTTATGGTACCGATGACTAACCTTTGAATTTTGAAATAGCTTGCCAATCAATGATATCAATATCAACAATGGCAACAGCAATACAAAAACACCCAGAGGGCAACCACTGGAGACACCTCAAGGGGCACCGCAACTGGAAACAGAATTTCAGAAACCAAATAACATCTGCCTATGGGAACTACCGGATTACCATCCGCAATTACTGCCTGCGTTAGAATAGCAAAAAAAAAAATAAAATGCACGCTTGCTGAGTCATGATGATAAAAAAAACCAGCTACGCACACAGCTGAAAACGCCTCGTTTTGTCTCGATGATCAGTCGCTACATCTTCTTGATGAGCAACGATTCAGGATACCCACATCGACACGAACCCAATGCCGCTTAATTCCAACATCCCTGAGACGAGAGGGCAGTACAAAGAGCGAATATAAAGTCCCCCACCCGCACCAACGGAAAGGGAGAAAAAAAGAAGGGTTACCGATTGGTAGGAGGATTCGAGAGGGTGAGATCCGACGATCTCGCTCTTGATGCCATGGAGGCCGAACCGCAGGGTGTCGCCCTAGACACCTCCGATTTAATGGGTGAGCCGCGAAGGCGAGCGGCGGAGGTGGGTGACAAAGCTCGTCGACCTTCGAGGGAGCGGTGGAGGCGAGCCTCAGAGGGGGGTGGCGGAGGCGACTCGGAGGCGAGCTGCAGCGGTGAGTGGCGGAGGCGGCTCGGAGGCGCTCGGAGGCAAGCGGCGGAGGTGGGTTGAAGACTTGAAGGTGAAGGTCGAAGACGAAGACGAAGACTTGACGCTTTTTGGGTTTTAAAAATGGGTCGAAAATGGGTCAGAGAGTGTGACCCATTTTCGACCCATATAAAATTTAACTAAAAATGGGTCGAACGTGGGTTAATAGTTGTAATGGGCTATTAACCCATATTCGACCCATATATGAAAAATATGGGTGAAAAATGGGTCCATGACCCATTTTGCCACCTCTGACAGAGAGTGTGACCCATTTTCGACCCAT
Organism: Eucalyptus dawsonii; assembly: GCA_016097615.1. Lineage (NCBI taxonomy): Eukaryota > Viridiplantae > Streptophyta > Magnoliopsida > Myrtales > Myrtaceae > Eucalyptus > Eucalyptus dawsonii. The sequence continues at coordinate 2,743,359 of CM027874.1, forward strand.
ATAAAATTCAACTAAAAATGGGTCGAACGTGGGTTAATAGTTGTAATGGGCTATTAACCCATATTCGACCCATATATGAAAAATATGGGTGAAAAATGGGTCCATGACCCATTTTGCCACCTCTAGATTTAATTTGTAGATTATTTTATTGCCTTTTTCTTTACATATACTTTGTACTATAATATCAATTATGTACATTGAGTCAAACATACGGAGAAATACAGAGAAAATTTCTCTCTTTCTTCCTCTCATTTTTCCTCTCTTTCGACTTCTTTCATGGTATCACACTTGTTTCTTTTCTACATCTCTTCTGCTTGATCTTCTGTTCTTTTTGATTGCTTGTCAGAAAAGACACACTAACTTGCAAAAAAGGTGTTAGCACTTGATGTAGGAATCAGTACCTTGAAGATTTTCAAAACCAATTGAAGGAAGGAAAAGAAATTTTTTTCTTATCATCATGGCCGACGATCAAATACCTACCTCAAGAGCACAAGAATCTGTGCATAACACGATCAGTCGAGCATAATAGCCCATTGTGGGCCCTTTTTTCCTTGGCAACCCAATTTGGGGCAGCCCACTTTGGGGCCTTCATACTAGTGGGTGTTGTTTCCTATGTTTTATGGGCCAAGCCCAAATGTTTTTTTTTTTTTTTTTTTTTTTCAGAGGCCAAGTTCGAAGAGACGATGTGCAGACCCATGACGGCCCACTAGCCATAAGCGGGGCGGGCCTTTTAGAAATAACCAGATCTTCTCATGCGGGTGAAAACCCTAACGAATTAGGCGAGCGGTTCAGGCGGGCAAAAACCCTAATGGGTCAGGTGATTTGAATGCGGGAATCCCAGGTGAATTCAATCCGAGTCAAGTTGCAAATCCCTACCCGGGATTCCCGCCTGGGTTTGTGCCGTTTCCCTTCATGGTTGCCGTAGGTTGCCTAAAACTTTGCGATGCGCTTTATGTTTCCATTGCCAACAAGCCGGAGTTGCGGCTCATTAGCCACCCTCTCACCAGACCAAAAAACTATTTGAGTTGGGTGTAGGAGTTTTGGTGAGCTCTCGTTACGAAAGACAAAGAAGGATTTATTGACGGGACCATTCCGATCTCAACTAATGAAAAAATGGGGTGACAGTGGAAAAAATGCAATCAATTGGTTAGAACATGGATAGGGAACTACATCAACCCAGAAATCGCCACAAGTTTACCTCCCACAGAAGACTAAAAAATTATTTGGGACAACATCAGAGAAATTGTATGGGAAATTGGATCAAGTGAAAAAATTTTCGCTGCATCAAGCTCTTGACAAATTGAAGCAGGAAAACATGTCCGTGACGGCATGCTTCAACAAGGTTTCAACCCTCTGGAATGAATTGAAAGCCACTGAAGAAAAACTTGAAGGGCCCAAAATGATCCTCCAACAGTACAAAGCGATGAAGGACAGAGAAAAGGCTACTCGTTTTTTGCTTATTCTTAACGAATCTTACCTCACCTTCAAGTCGTAGATCCTGGCTATGGAGCTAGCACCCACTCTCAGCCGGATCTTCTAGCTCGCGATGCAAGAGGAGAACCAGCGGCTTACCTCGTCGAATAGCAAGGCCATCGAAGCTCTGGCACTAGTGGCAAGGATCGAGAGAGGGTAGAAAACCCTAGACAAAAAGAAGGCCATCAATTCGTTGCTAGGGTTTGCGGACCAGCGAAGCTTTAAAGGGTCTGTGATGGATGGCCAGGATTGAGCACAACGATCTGACGGCCCCAAAGGTGCGCGGTTTCCAACTAGTCTGGATGGTGCAAATGGATCGAGATCCAAGGGATCCGACAGTGCTCATTTTTCCAAAACATATGGGTAGAATTTTAAAAATAGGAGGAAATTATTTTGTGATTTTTGCATGTGGCCTCATCACACAATTGAAAATTGCTAGAAATTACACGGCATACCTGGAGAAAAGGAAAGAAAGGGAAAAGAAATATCAACAACAATCTATCAACCTAGAGGATCGGCAGACTAGCCTATCACACATAGGGAATATCAGCAAGTAATGCAAGCTTTACAGAAATTAGACATTCCAAAAAAGGGAAGCAACTTTACAAGTATTTCTTGTTCCCTGATAAATTCTATATCAAGAAATGCTTGGATTATTAATTCGGGAGCGAATGACCATATAGCATGTGATAAATGATTATTTTCTATTATTCATGAAGAATTAGATGATCCTATTACTGTGCAATTGTCAAATGGGAACATTGCTCATGTTACTACAATGGGCACAGTCACTCTTAACTCACAAATTGTTCTCACCGATGTCCTTTTATATCCCCGACTTCCAATTTAATCTTAATTCTGTGTCTAGAGCATGTAAGGAAAATTCATGTCGAGTATTTTTCAATACTGATACCTGTTTATTTTAGGCCCTTCGACTGGGAAACTGATGGGCAAGGGGTAGTCTCTCTGAATGATTATTTTTCTGGAAAAGTTTACCCAAAAATCTTGATCATTTTCCTTATAATAAATAATCATTGTGTAATTTGATTACCAATGATAGAAAGTTCCTTTTACATTCCAAATTGGGCCATAGTTCTTCTTTTCCCTATTCTCAGTGTCACATTTGTCCACTTGCAAAACAGTCACGTAGTCCATTTCCTTTGAGCAAAAGTCATTCAAACAATATTTTCATATCGATGTCTAGGGACCATATCATACACCGAACAATGATGGGTCTCGGTTCTTTCTTACCATTGTGGACGATCATTCCAAAGCCGCATGGATTTTTCTCATGCGATCTAAGGGTCAAGTCATGTCCAATTTAAGGACATTCCTTTCTTCCTTTCTCTGTCAAAAACCCAGTTTGGGAAAAATGTCCAAAAAATAAGGACAGATAATGGTAGAGAGTTTCTCAATCATGAATGTGCTGCTCTCTTTTTATCACAATGGATATTACACGAAAGCTTATGTACTTATACACCACAACAAAATGAAGTGGTAGAACGGAAGCACCGTCACTTGTTGGAAGTGGTAAGGGTTTTGAAATTTCAAGCCTCTATTCCAGACAATTTTTGGAGAGATTGTGTATTGATTGCAGCTTATTTGATAAATTGTATGCCAATTAAGATACTTTATGGACGAACCTCTTTCGAGGTTCTTTGTGGAAAGAAGCCAGACCTGGATCACTTGAAAATCTTCGGTTGTCTATGCTATGCCACAATCATAGGACCTAGGAATAAGATGGGTCCCCGTGCTTGCCATTGCATATTTATGGGATATACCACTTTACAAAACGGATACCGGGTATTTGATCCATCTACAAGGGAATTTTCCATCAGCAGAGACGTTTTATTCCAGGAAAATGTTTTTCCTTTTGCTACTCAGGAATTAGGCAATGATAACAAAGGACATTCTCCTACTTCTCATATCGAGGAAACAATCGAAGATCCCGGATACGTATTACTTCCTTCATTAGTAGATACAAGGGAGTTTTCTACATCACCTAATCGCTTGACACCTTTAATGGAAGTTATAGATTAAGGCTAGGATCATGTGGTTCCTCCAGACTCACCTCATATGGAAGCTTTAGATAATCATTTATCTCCAGCGAATGATCCTCCCAGACGTTCCAGACACACCACGCGCCTGCCTACTTGGACTAAAGACTAAATATGTGGGGTCAGGAATTCACCAGGTATTCTTTTCCTGATCTCTTCTTATATTTCCTTCGATCAATTATCTCCAGAACATTGATGTTGCATCACTTGCATATTTGAAGAGCAAGGACCATCCAATTTTGATGAGGCAAGCACTGATCCACGATGGCAAAAAGCTATGTAAGCAGAATTGAAGGCCTTAGTATATAATCACACATGGGATCTTGTTATCCTACCTTCACATCACAAGGCAATCGGATGCAAATGGGTATATAAGATCAAATATCGGGCAGACAGATCGATTGAAAGATACAAAGCTCGGTTAGTGGCTAAAGGTTTCACACAACGGGAATGTTTTGACTATCACGAAACCTTTTCCCCAGTAGTCAAAAACGTCATAGTCCGCTCATTTCTTTCAGTTGCGGCCTTTCAGGACTGGTCATTACATCATATGAATGTTCACAATGTGTTCCTCCATGGAGATTTAAACAAGGAGTATATATATATATATGGAAGTACTACAAGGTTTACGGAGACAGGGGAAGAATAGAGTATGTTATCTCCGTAAATCCTTGTACGGACTCAAGCAAGCTTCTAGGCAATGGTATGCAAAATTTGTTGAGTCACTGATAGCTGCCAATTTTCAACAGTCTAGATTTGATTATGCTGTCTTCACATGGACTAAAGGTATGTAATCTATCTACTTGATGATATATGTAGATGATATACTTATTATGGACAATGATGAAATAGCTATCAAGGGTATCAAGGAATATTTGCATCCAACCTTCCACATTAAAAATCTAGGCTCGCCAAAGTATTTCCTTAGAATCGAAATTGTACAATCAGACCAAGGAATCTCTCTCAGCTAGAGGAAATTTGCATTGGAAATTATTTCATAAGCGGGATTGTCGGGATGTAAGCCGGCTGTAATACCAATTGAGCAAAATATCAAGCTAACTACAGTGGATTATGATGCTAGACTGTCTCAAGAAGCTAATCTCGTACTCAGAGATCTCTTGAGCTATCAGAAACTTGTTGGGAAGTTCATATATTTGACTATGACCAGGCCAGACATAAATTATGTGGTGCAGACACTCAGTTAGTTTATGCACAAATCAAAGCAGTCTCATATGAACGCCGCACTAAAAGTGGTGAAGTACTTGAAGAAATGTCCCAAACTTGAGATTCTTCTTTCTAGGAAATGTGACAAGAAAATGATTGCATATTGTGACGCAGATTATGCAACCTGTCCAATAAGCAGAAGATCCATAACCGGTTTCTGTATTAAATTGGGGGATTCTTTAATTTCATGGAAGATGAAGAAGCAACCAACCGTTTCATTATTCTTAGCAGAGGCAGAATATCGAGCCATGGCTAAAACTACATGTGAAATAGTGTGCTTATGAGGATTACTTCGGGATCTTGGGGTACAAGTAAGAGGACCGACAAAGTTATTATGTGACAATGATGCAAGCCTCAAACTTGCGTCAAATCATATTGTGCATGAAAGAACGAAGCATATAGAAGTGGACTGTCATTTCACTCGAGAGAAAATCCAGGAAGGAATGATTGAGACACAAGGGATTGAAATAGAAGAACAACTGGCGGATGTCTTCACCAAACCTTTATGTCAAAGATAGCATGTGTATCTTTTGAGCAAGTTAGGAGTCTTGGATATCTACAAACCATCAGCTTGAGGGGGAGTGTTGGAAGATACACAGAAATATTGGAAAATATTGGAAGATATGCAAGGATCAAATCATAGGGATATTATTGAATCTATCAAGATCATTCAATATCAGATCTAATATGTAGATTATTTTATTGCCTTTTTCTTTACATATACTTTGTACTATAATATCAATTATGTACATTGAGTCAAACACACAGAGAAATACAAAGAAAATTTCCCTCTTTTTTCCTCTCGTTTTTCCTCTCTTTCGACTTATTTCACAGCTCCCTCTCCGAGTGGCACTCGTTGCAACTCGAGCCTCTGCCTGCTTGCTGGTCCCCTTTGCCAGAGCTCCGACGCCAGCCGCCGCCCCTCACTAGAATGCCGATGACCACTACGAAGCTGCCAAGCATCTTTGGAAAGAAAAACAAAAGGAAAAAAAAAATACATTAGGTAGTTTATTTATATATTTTATTTTTAATATTTTTACAGTTAGCTTTTTTAGTAGAATTATTCTTTAATGTATGCTTGAGATTTCCCGACATAAAATCGCCTCTTAAATTAGAGATTGACAGTCCCATTTTTGCGCCAAATCTGATTCGCAATCACTTGAAAAATCACCAGTCTAATCTCATGTTCGGGATTCGATTCACGATTTATTTAAAATTGGCCAACCTGATCTCATGCGCGAGATATGGTTCGTCAATTTTTTTGGATATCAATCTTATTTTGCTCTAATTTGCCGTCGTGTTGTTTAAGTTGATTTTGCTTTCATAAAAAAAAAAAAAAAAATGAGTTAGAGTAAGTTTATTTCTTGTTTTAGGGTTTTTGCATATTTAGGGTAGGCAATTTATTATTTCGAATTTTTTAAAATAGAAAATACCAAAAACATAAATTTAGGATGTTAGATTTTTGTTTCACTAATTTAATTTGCATGTTTAATTGTTTGACAATTTTAATTTCGAATTTTATTAGAAAAAAACAAAAAAAAGAAAACCTAGAATTAGGGCATTCTTTGCACGTCATTGCATGTTAAAATAAAATTGCACGTAATTTAATTCTAGATAATATTTTCTAATTTATTATAAGTTTAGATATTTTTTTAGGTAGATTGAAATTATGATAACATTCTAGTTTAAATTAGGGTTTGGCCTAACCTAATTCCTAATATAAATTGGATGAAATCGATAGACTTTTTTTTTTTTTTGCAATTTTCTAATTTCGAATTTCATGAAAAATACCAAAAAAAAATCATCTTAGAATAAATTAATTCCATTCTCTAGGACAAATTGCATACTTATTAAGACAACACAAAAAAGATTATGTGCATGTCATTTAGAATTAGGTTCATGAAATGCATGTCATTTAGTGATTGTCTCTAGGTCCATTTAGTTAAAAATTGCCCGTCATTAGAATTAATTCTTTTGATTATATTGCACTACGTATAGATTTTATTAAAAAAGAGAATATTCTTAAAAAAAATTGAGTGATTGCGCATTGATAAAAAAACCCTAGGGCTTTTGCTGTGAATTATGAATTAATCTTGCAGATGCTTTTGTTGCTACAAGATAAGTCTCGTAATTTATTCATTGCTTTCTTGGGTGTTAAATTGGTGGTTTGCGTACCCGCATGATCGCCTCACATGTTAGGGAAGTGAATTAAAATTAATTTAAGCTGCTTGCCAAACATTTTTTTCAAAATAGAAGAGAAAGGCACCGAAAGAGCGTTAGAGAAATATATCGTAATCAAGTCCCCAAACTTATAAATCTCTGGTTCATAGGAATAAAGTAAATCTCATGCTACCTTACTTGGGTTTCTAATCGACCTACCGAAAATATATTAGTGGCGACTCCTAGTTAAAAATCAATTACTTGTTAAAAGCTTCAACCTAAGTCGCAAATTGGTATGGGCTTGGGAGAGCCGGAACTAAGTTTAGGCTTAGTAATCCATTAGCCAAACCTTAGGTGATTCACCCAAAAATTTGGTCGCGACAATTATCAGCACTTAAAAAATTGCTAACTCTTGGTTAAATTTTCCCCATTTATTTTCAATTTCATTGAATGATCTCAAGTCTACATCGTGAATTCAATTACACGAAATTAACCTAAAATCAAATTAGGTGACTAAATCGAATAGATGCACACATGTCATCTATCAAAAAAAAAAAAAAAAAAACAAAAACAAGAAGAAGAAGAAGAAGATAAAGTTATTGCCAATATATTTTATTGAATGGATGAAACCGAACAAGCAGATTTAGCAAGTTCCTTTTTCTCTTAAAGCACAATAGCAATTTCCATGATTTCGGTGTAAAAACACTTAAATTCTTCTATATAAGAATTTCGAAATATGGAATCATGATTCGTTTAAGTATATCTTTTAAGGCATCAATCAATTCACAATAGCATTATAAATTATCATATTAATACTAACACCATGAGAGAATCACACCACCTTAGTTAGCTAAGAGCCCACGGCCACATAAATCATGTATCAAAGTTCCATACCCCTTATGACTTACTCTAATTCTGTTTTAATATCATACAACCATATAGGATCATACAACATACAACATGAACACATGAACTCAAACAAGGATAATCAATACGATGAATTTGGGCAAATGCACTCAACTAATCAAACATAACCTCATGATCAGCCTTTGATTTACATGTATTACGAGCCATCCTATGACCTCTATCTTATTAATTATAGTCATTGATATTTGACAATCCCTTAGGTTCATAAGTGGTAGTCAAGATTGAGTGACTCCTAGAATTAGGGTTTGGGTATATCCATTTGGTTTATCCTGTGTACATGCATCAATCCTAGAACATCCATCTAAATATCACATGCAAAAGAAATATGGATTCATGCCCTTAGGTCCTAAGACCTTGATTCTTGATCAATCAATCCATAAAAGTCTCTTGATAGTCTATGCCGTATGTTTGAGACACTCAAGATTCTTCATTTCAAACTTTGTCACCGATCTCTTTTGGAGTGCAGAGATCTCTTCCATGTCATCCCCTATGATAATCATGTCATCCATATATATTATTAAAGCATAGAGTATGATCTAAGTTACTCTAGTGAAAATCATACTTCTTCATAGCCAAGTTGAATTGTCCAAACGATGTGCGGCGAGATTGTTCTAGACCATACAACAAATGTTGCAAGTTACACAGAACCCATGTTTTTTAGGAAACGGTGTACCCTGATAAAATATCCATATAAATCTCCTCCTCAAGGTGCCATGAAGAAAGGCGTTCTTTACATCGAACTGGTGTAATGGCTAGTCTAAATTTGTAGTAAGAGACAATAAGACCGTGATAGTGATCAATTTCGCCACAAATGAAAAAGTCTCTTAATAGTTTATGCCATACGTTTGTGTATATCCCCTTATATCTTTCAATAGATCCATCCACCTTATGTTTAATGGAGAAAACCCATTTGCAACTAATCATTTTTTTTCCATCCAGCAATAGAACAAGATTTCATTTTTATTTTTATTTTTCTTTAGCGCCTCCATTTCTTCTTTTATCAATTGAATCCACTCCGGATTTGCTAAGGCTTCTTATAGTCCCATTCTATTCAAATGCCTTGTCGCGACCAAATTTTCAGGTGTGAACCACCTAGGGTTTGGCTAATAAATTGTTAAGTCTAAACTTAACTCGGGTTCTCCCAAGCCCATACCAATTCGCGACTTAAGTTCAAGTTTATAACATGCAAATGATTTTTCTATTAGGAGTCACCACTAATCTATTTTTGGTGGGTCGATTAAAACCCAAGTAAAGTAACGGGAGATTTACTTTACTCCTATGAACCAGAAATTATGAATTCGGGACTTGGTTACGCTAAACTTTTCTAACACCCTTTCGGTACCTTTCTCTTTTATTTCAAAGAAAATGTTTTGCAGGCAACTTGGATTGATTTTAAATCTAATTTTCTAACATGTGAGGCGATAATATGGGTGCGCAATCCATCAATTTAACACCCAAGAAAGCAAATAGAAAATGCAGGACTTACCTCGTAGCAACGAAAGCATCTGCAATGTTAATTCAAAATCCACATCAACAACCTTGGATATGGTTTCTAATTAACACGCAATTTCTCTTCTTTTTTTTTTCACTTATTTAATGAAAATTATGCAATATGCGATGCAATATTAACTAAATGATATAATTCTAATAACATGCAATTTCTAATCAAATGGACTTAGCAACAATCACTAAATGGCATGCATTTCATGAATCTAATCCTAATGACATGCACGTGACATTTTTTATTTTCTTTTTTTCTTAAAAGAATGCAATCTATCCAAAAGATTGAAACTAATTTATTCTAAGACACTTTTTGTATATTTTTTTATGAAATTCGAAATTAGAAAAATGTAAAAATTTATCTAACTAAATTAAGATTCTATCCAACTTATAGTAAGGACCCTAATTAAAACCAAGATATTATCTTAACTTAGCAATCTCTAGCCTAAGATGCAGTCTTTCTAAATCATTCTAAATTTAACATGAAATGTGCAAATGATGCCCTAATTCTACATATGCATGATGATTTTTTTTAATTAATTTAAAATGTCAAATAATTAAACATGCAACTTAAGCTAATGAAACAAAAATCTAACATCCTAAATTTATGTCTTTTTTGGTATTTTTTTCATTTCAACAATTTAGAATAAATAAAAATGCTTAGTCTAAATATGCAGATTACCCTAAAGCATGCGATATTCTAATATGAAGCTAAACTAACTCAAACATATTTCAAGATAAAAAAATCAATCAAGATGAGACAAGCACCGAGCCATTCAGAATCATCAAAGATACCATATCCATTGTTCAAATTTGGAAACGATATCTACTCAACTTGGTTGTTTTGCTAGTAAAATCGATAAATTGATCTTAAGCCTTAAAGATCAAAATATCAATTTTATTCTCGCGTGATTAATTATTCCATCTAAAGCATTATAGATGGAATAAAAAATTATATGCAGTTGCGAATTAGGAAATAAATCCTAATTGGGAGATATGTCTATCACTCATAGATATGCAAGTTAGATACTAATAGACATATATTAGGCAGTAAAATATGCAAATATGCTAGAGATGTGTATCTTACCTAATCGAGGATATTCTTCCCAAATTTGAACCAAACACAATCAGATTGGGATCACAACGAGGATAACATGGCAGCGAACGACAAGGATGGTTCACGGTAACGAGCAGCGATCGCTCCCGGACGGGCAGCGAGACCACATCGGAACTCGCAGCTGAACGGTGACTCGATCGTGGTGCTTGAGGCGCTCGATGGTGCTCACGACAGCAACCAGCGTGAGCTTTAGATAACCTGCAAAAGAAAGTAGAAATTCTCCCAAGTTGCAGAGGAGGCCAGCGCAAGACGATCACTCATGAACCAGTCCTAGGGAAAGCTTCGAGGGTGCTCTTGGAATGTCGGGAATGTCGCAAGTCACCGAGACTGGCACGGCGGTGGCTGCAACGTTGAGTTGGACCAGAGAACCGCAAAGTAGCAACCCTTTCTTTTGTCTCTTTCGGCTTAAACCCACAAGGCAAGGACCACCGCCTCAAAGCCTCCTCCTTTCTCTATATTTATGCGTTGAGTAAGTGGATCCTTAAAATTCTGACTTCACCAGCCAAGCTCTCCTTTATATGTTGACCTCAAAGCCTTTTCTTTTTTATTTGCAGGACATGCGGATGAGGTGTCCATGAACGTGGATCTTCACGGTGGTGCTCATGAAGACTTCATGAATCATGACTCTCGAATGGGCTTCTCGATCGTGAATTGTGAATTCCCCTGAGAAGGAAAATCCTCCCTTTCGTCTTTTCTTTTTTCTCTCTCCCTTCTGCTCACGTCCTCACCTTATCAGAATGAGGACAAAGTCCTTTGTTGACCTTGAATTGTGTTTTGCGAACACGAACTGGAACACAAGGTGGGTAGGGACGCAGTGCTCCTCGCTGGACTAGACTTGCTGGCGTCACTGGATGACCACTGGACTGAAGATCATTGGAATTGCTAAGGGGTCTTGCTTGGAGGCTACGAAGGTCGTCGAAGATTGATGTGTCACTGCAGTGGACAATCGGCACCAGGGTTAGCATTGAGAGGCAGCCATGAACTCAGCAAAGTCACGGCCGTGAAAGGGGTCTCGACCGTGACTCCTTCAGCTCCCTCTCTTTCACGTATGTTTCTATATTGTGGCCGTATATTCCATGTGTGTCCTCAAAACCCTACACGAGTAACCTTTTTATAGGCCAAAAATTAGGGTTTTAATTTCCTTTTCAAATCAACATTCACGAAGATTTCTTTTCCGCACGCAATATCACTTTTTATTTTCCACATCTCTTAGGATATTTTCAAATTTGAAATCTTGCAAAGATGAGCCCATAATACGGGCTTGGGCCAATTTGCTCTCGTCGTGGGCTTAGTTTGACCTGTCCATTTAAAGCTTAGAATCCTTAATTCGAACCCATCCGCTACCGGTCCAATAAATGAATGCAACAAATGCAAATTAAAAGTAAATGCACCTAAATCTATATGTTATGCAATTAATATTTTTTCAGGGATAAAATTAACCCCTAATTTTTTTAATGACTAATCGGATCGCCAAAATTTAGGTGTCAACATGCCTCAAGAGGTTTTGATAATCTCCAAGCTGATACATGATTTGCAATAGGATATTTTGATCTCCTTTCCTCAAAATCTATTGAGTATTGACTCGGGGGCTTTCCATTATTATTCCTAAAAGATAAGTAGTAACTGATAGAGGTATCCGAGTCATCAAGAGAAAAAGGTGTAGTAGGAGAGCTTACCTCGGGAATATTCTCAAAAGACAAATCATTGGGTACCAAAGAGTGAGGGGGTCAACAATATGTGTAGTACCATCATTTTAAATTTTTACTAATTGCCCAGCTTCCTACTCGATTTTCTGCTCAATATCAATTCTATCCTCCTCACTAACCATTCCTTCACTTTTTCACTCACTAGGTTGCCAAGTTGTCTAGTTTTAGTTTGTACTAGAGTGTTTTCAAATACAACACAATCCCACCAATTCTTCCTTTCAACTAGTGTCTCCCCTCGAAAGGAAGAATCTGATGCTAATAATGATAAAAAGAAACTTTTAGATTCCATGAAGGTTATGTCCATGGTGACATAGGTATGCCTAGTAGCAGGATTGTAACATCGATATCCTTTTTTTTTTTTTTTTTGTGTGATACCCCAGAAAAATGCAACAAATTGCACAAGGGTCAAGCTTAGTATGTTGATTTTAAGGAAGATGAACAAAAGCAACACATCCGAAAACTTGAGGAGGAATCGGCAAAATAGATGGTAGAGTAACATGGTTGGAAAGGACTTATAATGGAGTCTTGAAATTCAGCACCTTTGAAGGCATACGGTTCGATAAACATATTGTTATGATCCCAGCATTGTCCCAGTATCTATTTAGCACATGTGAACCAATCAATAATGCACGAGTAGGTTCTAAGATATGTCTATTTTTCCATTTGACACGTCATTTGTTGTGGTGTTTGAGTACTGGAGGTTTCATGAAGAATACCATGATTCATGAAATAATTTTGAAATTCCTTATCAACATACTCTTCACCATTATCAGAATGAAGAATTTGATTTTTAGCTAAAAATTGAGTCTGAATAATAGCATGAAAAGTTCAAAACATATCAAATACATCATCTTTGTGCTTTAGCAATTATAACCAAGTCATTCAAGTACAATCGTTAACAAATATCACAAACCAACAAATTCTGGAAATAGCGGTAATTGGAGTGGGTCCCCAAACATCAAAATGAATTAACGCAAAGGGAATATCACTGTATTGCAGGCTTATTGGGAAAGGTACACTATGACTTTTAGCCAAAATGCAACTTTCACATTTAAAAGCTAAATCATGTAAGTTGGAAAATAGATCAAGACATAGGCACTTCATATAAGTGATGACGGATGCCCCAAATGACGATGCCATAGCCAAATTTATCTCTCCTTGATACTAGTTAAGTGTTGCATGTTATTTGTTGGACTAAGACTAAAATTCATCCATGTAGTATGACCCCCTCTCTTAGTACCACGCTCATTGATTTCCATTGTGAAAATATCTTGAAAAGACAAAAAGTAGGATAGATTATAGCAACGCAATTTAGCTCTTCAGTGGCTTGGCCTACAAACCTCAATTTATTTGAGAGAGATGGAACCAACAAAGTATTGGATGAAGAGAAAGAGGGCGAGAGAGTAAGGGTGCGAATGGTAACGTTTCTGTTCTTTTTTTGTTCCAGGGAACGGAAACAAAAAAAAAGTGTTTCTGTTCCGGGGAACGGTTTTTGAACAAAAGAACGCATTTGGTAACGTTTGTTACGGGAATAAAAAATGAATAGAAACACGTTTGGTAAATTTTATTCTTTTTTTGTTTCTTTTAATTTTTTAATATTTTTATTTTATTTTCCATTTTTTCCTTTCTTTTTTTTTTTTTTCTTCTTTCGGCCGGCAGCCTCGCCCAGCCATGGCAAGGCTCGCCGTGGTTGGGCGTGGCTCGGCCTCGCCTTGGCTGGGCGAGCTCGGCCTCGCCGGATCTGGGCGAGCCCGAGCTCGCCCAACCATGGCGAGGCTCGACCTCGCCCGCGCCGGCGACGCTCGGCCTCGCCGGGGGCCGGCGACGCTCCGGCGAGGTCGCCGACCCTCGAGGGCGTCGTCGGCCCTCGACGGCCGATCGCCGGCCATGGTCGAGGCTGGCAACCGGCCAAAGAAAAAAGAAGAAAAAAAGAAGAAAAGAAGAAGAGAAGAAGAAGAGAGAGAAGAGAAACGTTTCTCCAAAATTGTTTCTGGAACAAGAAGTAAAAATTTGTTGTTTCTTTTTTTTTTGGTAAAATGTTGTTTCTTTTTTTTGTTCCTATTTTGTTTTGGAAACAAAAAAAAAAAAAAGAACAAAACGCAACTAAACGCGTTTCTGTTCTTTTTTTGTTCCCAGGAACAAAAAAAACAAAAAAAGTGTTCAAGAACAGAAATAAAGAACAATTCCATGCAGGCCCTAACTGTCCCAACTCTTGTAACAAGGTGTATGACCCCGTTAGCATTGGCAACATTACTTCATCTTGGTTGGTAATCTTGACAAATTCATATGAACAAAATGTCACGTGGTTAGTCGCTCCCGAGTTAATAATCCATCCATTGTAATTATCTTGATTATAGCTAAGCAATGCATCACCACAATTACCTTGATTATTGAGAGTAGTTGAATTACTTGACGATTCCACTTGCGGAATTAAAGATAAGTGAGGTTATGCATTTACCAAAGAAACTTGTCCCAACCCACTATTAGCATCTTTTTGGGCCTTGATTTTTTTTCCACCATTCTTGGCACCCATGTAACTTAAAGCAAGTTTCATGAGTATGCTTCATGTTTCCATAGTGTGTAAAGCCTCCTTCTAACTGTGCCTTAGCCTTTGATGTTGTATTCATCTTTCCACCTCCTACAGAGGAAGAACCGGTTTTAAAAATCTGGAGCATCAGTGATCATTGAGGTTCCATCTTGACTCCTTTGGAGGCCATGGAATTGGCACGTGTAAATTTTATGCTTGCTATCATAACTACTTATCTTACATCCTCTCTTCAAACATGAGCATAGACTTGTTCAACCATAGGGAATGGTCGAATTTGAAGCACATTGGCCCGTATGTTTTCTAGATGATAATCCAATCCATCAAGAAAAATATAGACTCTATCTTCCTATATAACCTTGTAGACTCGACATGCACTTATAACCATATTTATATCCATATAAAGATGTATTAAAATCATTAGGAGAAAATAATCTTGCAAAAATTTTGAGATTTTTCCAATAACACATGAAAGTATTTGTTTAAATAAGATTAGCATCCAAGAGTACATTTGCAATTGCGATTCCAAACAAATATAAAACGTAGTCGACTTGGAATTGGGCGTTGGATATGCTGATTTTGACTATCAATCAATCAAGGGAAAATGTAAAAAGCAGTTGGTTAGTTGGCTTGTCGTAAGAGTTATAACTACAGCACATATGATAATACTAATTTTCAGCATCAAATATGCTTGACTTCCATTTTTTTATGTGCCAGCGGATGCTTAGAGATTGTTATATGGTGTGATAGGATGGTGTAACTATTGTTGATATTTAAGTTTAGCGACCCATTAGAAAATTAGGAATTGACTCGGCTCTATCAAAAAGAATTTTCATTAGATTACACAGCATATTGGCATTAGGATAATTTACATTAATATTGCTAAATTTTACTAATTTATTAATAAAAAATAATAACAAAATAACAAAATAATAATTAACAAAATTAATTAATTTAAAAAGGCGCTAGGCCAGGCCCAGGCTGGGCTGGCCCGGCCTACTCCCCCTCTCGTCTCCTTCCAACCCGCCCGGGTCAGGCCCATTCTCCTTATTTCTTCTCCGGCCCGGCCCCTCCTTCCTCCCCTCTTGCTATTCACGTGCACAACAAAGGCAGTGCGTTCAAAGAACCGGGGACGGTGAAAGCGACTGCCGGTTAAAAGGGAAGAATGGACGAAAAAGTGACGAGTCAAGCTGTAAATTCAGGAAGGAGCTCAACGCCACAGATCTGTCAAGAGCAGAGGACAGACCGGCGGCAAAGTAGAGAGCAAGGGGAAGACCATCGTTGTAGGCCAAGGACTAGCCGGTGCGCGAGAGACCGGGGGGAGAAGGGCTTCCACCTCGGAGCATTCAGCAAGCCGAACTGGGGAGGAGTACTATAAAAGAGGAAGATGGAGAGATAGAGAGAGAATTGGACGCACAACCAAGAGAAAAACGAGGAGGGCAAGAGAAGAAGAAAAAAGGGTCGTTCCCGGCTGAGCATCGTTCAGCCGCCCTTGACGCGAACTGACGCCCCCTAGTTGACACCACCGAGCCCGTGGCATTCCCCTTCCTCATGGCGTTCAATTTCTGGCGAGTGGATTTGTCGATTCAATCGGCCATCTTCCGAAGGATCCCAGCTTGGCAACACAGGGACAGTTGGCTATAGCCCAATTCGTGTTGAGGCCATCGTAGCCAAGCCAGGTAGGGACTCTGCGGTTAAACGCTCGTTCCCTCGAACCCTTTTTGTTCCGCC
Organism: Eucalyptus dawsonii; assembly: GCA_016097615.1. Lineage (NCBI taxonomy): Eukaryota > Viridiplantae > Streptophyta > Magnoliopsida > Myrtales > Myrtaceae > Eucalyptus > Eucalyptus dawsonii. The sequence goes on from CM027874.1 coordinate 2,759,799, forward strand.
CTATTTTGGTTGAAGGAGAGGCTGCGACCCGACTTCTTTGGTTTATTCGTGCTTTACTTCCAAGCTGTTGGCGTCGAGCATTTCCTGGTGATTTTCTTTGAGTTTAGATCTAAGAAGGGTCAATGTCTTCTTCTCGCTCTGTGCCCCACTACATGTTCGAGGGAACGCCCGAACCAAAAGCGGTCGTTTTATTAGTCTCGGATTCCGAATTGTTCCAAGGATCCATAGATGCTTTTTGTCCTATACAACCTTTTTACCGATGGCCGAATACATTTCTTTAGCCAGATTTCATCTCTATAAAGTCTGAACAGCCCTAGATTTTCTACCTCATTTTGCCTCATGCTTAGACATTTCCTTAGCCGGATTCGGAAGTCATTTCCCGATTTGGTTGAAGGGGTCTCGGTCATGACCACTTGATGGCAGAATTTGTATGGTGCGATCTACTGATGTGTTAGTCTAATGATGAGCCTTGATTGTTGAAGTCCTCGAGCGGTGGTCGTCTTGCATTTTGGTGTGTTCTGTCTGGGTTTGTCTTGGGGTAGTGGAATAGGGAGGAGACGTAGAAGGGCTTAGGGAAATAGAGGAGAAAACAAAAAAAAATAGGAAGTGGGCTTGAGCTTAGGATTTGTTCGTTTTAACGAAAATAATTTCCACGAAAATATTTTTTGGATTTTCCAAATGATTCATTTCAGAAAATGAATTAGTTGTGGAAATCATTTTCCACCAAGGAAAAAAAAAGTCTTCCAAACGAGGGGAAAATGTCTACTTTTAAATTAGGAAAAACATTTTCCTTACTCACTCTCCTCTCATAACCTATTAGCCCCCTTATTTCTCATTTTCCTTTTTAATAATTAGAATTTTAAATTCTTTTTCTTTTTTCTCTTTTTCTTTTCTTTTTCCACCTTCTTCTTTGGCCGGTCGTTGGCATGGTTATGGCAGGTGACTAGCCACAGGCGAGGTCGAGGCTTGCTAGCAGCGCTGCTAGCCTTGGGCCTTGCTTGGCTCGCCGATCTCTTGCGAGCGGCTAGTTGCTTGTCGACCTCTGGCGAGCTCGAGCTCGTTGCTTGCGAACCTCGAGCTCGCCTCTCGTCACTTAACAAATTGGCAAACTAGCGGCGAGCGTGAGCCTTTGGTGAGGCCAGAGGTCGGTGAGCATGAGGCACACCCTTGTGCTTAGACCCTAGCACTTGCCGATCTCTGGCAAGCGGCGAGCTCGAGGCATGCCGCTCACTAGATCGGCAAGCCAGCAATGAGCACAAGCCTCTGGCTCGCCGATCTGGTGAGCTCGGGCTCGCCTCTCGGGATCAGCGAGCCAATGGAAGCCGACCTTTGGTCGGTCATTAGCAATGATCGCATGGCCGGCAAACAGCCAAAGAAGAAGAAGAAGATAAAAAGAAAGAAAAATTAAAAAAAAGAAAATAATAAAAAATCGATTTTTTAAAATATATTTTAAAAAAATAAAATAATAAAATTATTCATATATAGAGGAAAATATTTCCTTACTGAACAACGAAAAATACTTTCCACTTTATTTTCGGGTTTCAAATGAACACATGAAAATAATGACATTTTTCTTGGAAAATGATTTCTTGGAATTTTTTTTTTTTAGAAATGCTGTATTTTCCATTAAACGAATGGAATCAGTGTTGGTAAATTTGGGTTGAGCTTAGGTTAATTGAATTTGGACTCAATTTAGGTTGTAAAAAGATTGGGCTTGAATCATTGAACCCACTTCTTTTTGTCTAGTTGGTATCACTAGCCCAAGCCGGAAGGACCGGGTAGATCCACATTCATACTAAAGTTAGTCCGAGTCCCTATTTTCCAGAATATAAATTAATTTAGAAAAAAAATTTAAAAAATTCTGAAAAAGTTATGCTTTTTAAAGTTAAGAAAAATGTTAAAAGTTAATTTTTGACTCTTAAAATTTGTGAAAGTGCTCAAACAAATATTATGCTCAAAATTGAACAACCCTTCGAAGCTTTACAATAGGATTGAATATTCATGGAAACAAGTGTTGGGCTGTTGATTGCACATTTCCATAGTTCTAATTGCGCCCTTTTGATGCATGGATTGTTGTTTCTTTAGCCTAGTTAGGAATTGAATCTCAGGGCTCACATTGCTATAAAATGCAAGGCTCTAGTTGATTAATTAACATGATCAAGTCATCGATCCTAGATTCTCAAGTACGTAGCAATAAATTAATTCTCTCATTTCTTTACTTAGGTATCTAATTGACGTATCATAAACTAATTAATGATGACTTATTAATAAAAATAATTTCGCATTGAAATTGGTACGAGCTAGGACAGCTCGAACTAAGTCTAAACTTAATAATCTATTAGTCAAATCTTAGGTGGCTCACTCGAGATCAAGTTGCGACAACTATTAGATCAGAACTTTTGCACAATATACAATTAAGTTTGTAATGGGTTTTTTGGACTGGGCCTTTAAGTTTTGTTTTATTTGTGTTTGTCCATCTATTTAAAATATTGACGAAAGTGATGTAACATGGCACTGAGTTTCAATTAATTGCCATTCTAGCTCCACAAGTGCTATCAGACGTGGCTATCATTTATATATATAAAAAATGAGGTTAATATTTTTGAAAAACCCCAAACTAAGACACCTATAATAAATTTACCCCCGAACTAATTTTTTTACTACAAAAAACTCCAAACCGATATATTTTTGACAAATTTGCTTCGAATTGATACACTTTTGACAAATTTACCTCTGTTAGTTTTCGTAAAATTTTATTGTCAAATTATTAAGTTGAATGACAAGTAACAGTTGGTTGTTATGCCAGTTTGGGATTTTACTATTCGTTTGTCATATTTATACAATTTTTGTGATTTTTTTGTTGTATTAATCAAATTTAACGGATGGTATATTTATCACAAATGTGCCAATTTGAGGTTTCTAGTGATCAAATAAATTAACTTAGGATAAATTTGTCACAAGTGTATAAGTTTGAGGTTTTTTATGGTCAATTGGGGCAAAATTGTCACAGGTATATCGATTTGGGATTTTTTCATGGTTAAAAAAATAATTTGGGTTAAATTTGTTACAAGTGTACTTGTTTAAGTTCAAATATGGCTTACTTGAAGTTAAACTACCAAAAAAAAAAACTATATTAAAAAAAAAAAAAAAAAAAAAAAGCATCCAATTGAAACGCACTTGGGATCTATTTGCGTTCTAGAATTTTAGCCTTAGCGTGGGACCAACACGTTCGGAGGTTCCCCGGCCATAAAAAAAAAAAAAAAACAAAAAAAAAAAAAAAAAAAAAAAAAAATCCGGTGATTACTTTAATATTTCTCTCGTAATTCCATAATTTTTATTTTTATTTATTTTCAATCTCTTGTTGAGAGATGCTTTCTTGAAATACTCCGGAGGAAACAAATGCCAAGTTCAAATTACCCATACAAACCAATTAAAAGTACAGATTTTATCTTTTTGTCAATTTTATTCATGACTATTCGGTAGAACGCAATTGTGACTGGTTGTTTATGTTGTCATTCTCAGATATTACTTAAAATCACGGTCAATTACTAAAATGTAAATTTTCTAAGCCTCTTTTTTTTTTTTGAAAATTGTCCAAGCCTTTAATTGTAAAATTTAGGCAGAAATAAAAAAAAAAAAAGTTCTATTGACGACAAAAGGGGTTAGGTACTCCTTGCTAGTGAGTGTTTCATCATAGTTTTTAATTAACAAACTTATAACACAATTCAAGTTCTTTCATCTTAAATGGCAGATTGTATGTCTTGCTGTTAATGTTGTAGAAGTCATTTCTTTATCTTTCTCAAAAAAAAAAAAAAAAAAAGAAAAAGAAAAAAGAATTCGCTCTACAATAAAGTTAATATAAAGTAAATTCCCTTTCTCGATCTTATGATCCTCTCACGGGTTTGGATAAGATCTTTTTGTTCTTATTGAATTAGCTAAGATAACTATCGTCCTTTATCATATTTATGAGTAATCCTATCATGGTTGGAATATGTGGCATTTTTTTTAGTTTTGAATATGTTTGTCTTTCCCACTCTCACTCTAAATTTAATATCTAACTTCAAATTAGATTAAATGAACTATAAATTAAGGGAAAGTAAAGTAATTTTTTTTTTTTGGTCGAAAAGTAAAGTAAATTGAGATTTTATTTTTTTGCCATCATGTCAAATTAAGATCAAATTATGAAAAAGATAAAAACAAGTGAAGGTACATATTTTTCTAGCCTATTTTTGTCTTTTCTGCCAATAGTTATTATCTTGTTTTTGGAAATGAAAATTATATTAAGATATATTGCAATATAATTAGGGAAAAGCAAAGACCGAAAGTGAATGAAGATTTTTCTTGCCATAAGAGTGAATTGGTATAAGATTACAAAACAAAAAAGATATGAAGCATTGAGTAGATTTTTTCTTGACCTATTATAATTATATGAAGAGAAAAATGAAAACAAGAAAAGATAAAGGGAAAGAGAGATTATTATAATGTCAAAATGGCCATAAGATAAATCTACTTCAATGCACAGCTTTACATATAGTACATTAGATTCCCACACTTAAACTAGCCCAAATACTTGCACAAACATAAGTCCATAGCAAATGGCAACATAACACATATTCAAAACACACAATCAACCCTAAAAGTCCTTATGGGCAATTACTACATGTTACTATAGGAATAAAGGATCAAATGCAGGAACATACTTGATCCAATCCCAGACAAGAAAGACAGTCATTCACTGGAATCTTAACATTGTGACTCATTGTTCCAGCCCCTTCGAATTTGGGCTGTTCATTGTCTATTGCATCCATCGAGCTCTCACTGATTGGGGGGAGTTGCTGAGCCACTTCACTCATTGTTGGCCTCTTTCTACTGCTTTGGTCCAAGCACTTCACTGCAATCTTAGCAAGCATTTCTACTTGCTTGATTTCATTTTCACTAGTGGCCTCAAAATTTATGACATCGGAGAGTGACTTGTCCTTCACGGAAGAGATGAAATGAGGGATAATATTGATTGGCTCTCCAGACTTATCAGTAACAGAACTTGTAGGCTTCTTTTCAGTGAGCAACTCCACGAGGACAACTCCAAAATTGTATACATCACTTTAAATTGTTAACTTACGAGTGGTTAAATATTCCGGATCAATGTAGTCCAATGTGCCTTCTATTTCAATGGCTACGATGTGACTATGCTCCGGTGATATAAGTACTGAAGTTCCAAGATCAGATATTTTCACCGAGTTATTTTGATCAATGAGTATATTTGCTGACTTGATGTTGCCATGAATGATTTCGTTGGAATGTATTTCCTTGAGTGCAAGTGTAGCTTCAGTGGCTATTTTGAGCTGGTTTTCCCACGATCTCAAGAAGGTTGACACTTTCGGATGGATGTGTTTGAAGAGGGTATTGAAGTGGGTATCATTCAAAATGTATTCATAAACCAGCAAGGGTATTCTAGTCTCCAAACATATGCCATAGAGCTTCACCACATTTTTGTGGTTTGTTTGCATCACAGTTTTAAGTTCATCTTGGAATTCTTTCTTCATTCGAGGCTTGTGCACATCGTTAAGCTTCTTGACTGTGACCTTGATATCCATTGATATTCTTCCTCTATAGACAGAACCGAAACTACCCTTGCCTAGCTTGTTGCTTTCATCGTAGTTGTTGGTTGCTTTTGCCAGCTGTGCCTCCGTAAAGATTTGAACTCCTTGACTTTTGAAGAACTTTCCTCCATTTCTTTTGAAGTTTATCTTTCTAATTCTCCACTTCCACGTGACTGAGGCTGAAGCACTAGCATATATGCAGACGACGGGTACAAGAATCACTGCCAAAGAATATATGTTACTAGTGATATTGCTAGTACGAGTACCTAGAGGGGGGTGAATAGGTATATAAAAGATTTTTCTTGATAATTGCGCAATACTTAGACAATTGAAGGATTTGCAATAAGTAATAATCAACGTAAGACTAAGTAAAGGAAGGAGAGAATTAAACACGCGGTTTATAGTGGTTCGGCTCGATTCAAGCCTACGTCCACTCTTCTGCACTGACAGCCAATTTGGCTGGATTTCACTATGAACAAAGAGATGTTACAGTGTTGATCTTCCTTGATTTCTAGGTGTAGATCATCTACCACACTCGCTCAAGGTATCACCAAGTATAGACACTTTCTGTGTATACAATTTCGCTTAGACTGTATCGACTAATAATCAAGGTGCTTCAGACTCTGGAATTTCTCTATCGATCACGTACTCAAACAACTAGAACGTCTTCCTTTTTATACTCCTTTATGCCATCATACCCGTTGGCACTTACCAAAGGAATTCCTCCAATCTACCCGTTGGGAATCAATCAAGAAGATCATTCGAGCTATTAAAGGAACCTGACGATAGCCCATCAATCCTGTTCGCCCATACAATCAGGATCTTGGTTTCCAAGAATAGAACATTCCAAGAATACTTCGTCGACCAATGGATCTTCAATTGATCTAGATAAGAGCAAAAGAATCCATTATGATTATCCAACCAAAAAGATCTTCTCCAGACGATAGGATTAAACCCTCAACCATATACTTCAGCTCTGGATTTCCTTCGTCACTGGATCAGAAAGACTATCAATGAGAATTGTCTTGAGTCTTGAGTCTTAAGTCTTGAATCTTGAGTCTTGAGTCTTGAATATTGAGTCTGGTAATCAGAAAGTCTTCAGACTTTAAATTAGACGATCTCCAGATATCCAGACTAGACTGAAAGAAACGTTTTGTCAGCTTCAAAATATTCTGGAAAGATTTCTCCAACAACTAGATTACTTATTCAAGCATATAATCCTTGTACGCTCCACATACTTAATCAAAAAAGATTAATTTCAAACGCACAACCCATTTAATATTTTTTTTAAATATATACTTATATATTCAAAACATATAAACATATTGCAAAATCATATGTTTATGATTTAGCCTAGGATTGAATAGCTTTAGCCTAGGACTGAATAGGGACACCTGGCAGCCTGTGGCTCATTGCTTGTGTTATTGGGATTACACCAACTAATATAATAATCTTTAAAACATATAAACATATTGCAAAATCAAGAATGGACAATAGAATATGAACTATTAGGTGAATGATGAGGAGATAGACTTACTTGCAAGAGCTATATCGTGACGATTATCGCCGTTGTAGTCACATCTGTAACTCCCGGGTAGATTCTCACACTTTCCACGGCATGGGTATTTCTGTGGGTCCTCGCACTCATTAATGTCTACATTATGCAGAAGACAAATTGAACCTTTATCTTGGTTAATGACACAAACAGATTGAACAAGTTGGTGCATGGATTATTAGACGGGCAATGCTATCCCATTCAAGTTTTGGTCATAGTATTGTGACAAATATTCTAACATGTTCTCCCACCCACCAGCACGCACGCACGATTGCCACGTCGCTCTTTATGAAATGTTGCAGCAGTTTTGTCTTCTTCGTAGGAGACCTATAGATACGGTCTCCTTCGTTAATGGAAGAGACTAGCAGGCATATCTCATCTCCTTCATTCCGAGGAGACGTTCGGGGGGACTTGTCAATGCTGAGATGAGGTACAAAACAGACTCCGGAAGAGAGAGGGAGAGGGAAGAGGGAGGGAGAGAGAGAGAGAGAGAGAGAGAGAGAGAGAGAGAGGGAGAGAGAGAGAGAGAGAGAGAGAGTCGTCATGGTCGTTGCTTGGAGTGGTGGAGGCACTTTGTTGTCATCTCCGAAGTAGAGTAGCTGTTGCCGTGGAGGACACGGAGTGTGTTTTGGTATGGTAGAGAGAGAGAGAGAGAGAGAGAGAGAGAGAGAGAGAGAGTCGGTTGTGTGGTCCGACGAGCATGAAGGCCGACGCTAGGCTCAGCTAAGGTGGTGGGCGAATGATGTGGCGGCGGCGGCAATGTCGTGAGGTGCAAACCAGAGAGTGGAGGTAAAGGTTGAGGAGAAGGAGAGAGAGAGAGGGGGGGTTAAAATTCAAACGGCGCCTCATTAAATGGGTAAATTAGATGGGAACCATGCATAAATTAGTTGTCCACACAGTTCATTCAGAGGTGATAATGCATAAGTCATATATGTTAATTACCTTTACACCCGCGGGAGCGATTATAGGGATTCCCCTCATACCCAGCCTTGCAAAAGCAACGGTAACCCGGTCCATCCGCGAAGTCGTCGCAGTAAGTGTTGTTGCCACAGGCATAGCTCGGCTGGTTCGACCTGGCCTGTGCGCAAGTGACGTTCCATCCAATCATCCAGTCCAGAACAAGGTCCGCCCTCTTGCCCAAATCATTCATGGTCGGGAGTCTCCTGCTGGAGAGGTTGAATGACGTTTTGTCCCCCACGGAGGCTACTCCACAGGGGCTGAATGGGACCGACACATGTCCATCGACGGAGGAGATTCTAATTTGGAGCTTGTTGAGCCCCTTCGGAATGGACGCTTGACAGCAACCGAGAACAGAGAAAGTGGTCTCCTTCGCCAAGTCGACGTACTCGCTGCAGTAGGAGATGCAGCCGCTCCGGAAAAGCCCATATCTGTCGGACATGAGCACGTAGGTGTCACAGCCGAGGACTGTGAGGTTGTTCCGGGTGGCTGACAATCTGTACGGTGGATATGAAGTTAGATCGACGTACAGATAATCGCTTCTGTTTATTGACCGGCCAGTCTCGTTGTAGCAGTCGTGTAGTTCGGGGATGCTGACGACCATGGTCGAGTCGCCTAATGAGATCTTGCGTATCGGAGTATTCCCGAACAATAGTTGACCACCGCTCCCATCGGTGGTATTGCAATGGAGCAAAAACTCTTTGGACCTCGCACACTGGAGTTCGAGCCCGAAGGGATAAGGTATGGACACTCTCCCACACTTATGTGCACAGTGTCCGGCCACGGTGGGAGCACCGCCTTGTCGGAACCACCAGGCCACAGCCACCAGTAGAAGCTGCTGCACTACCTTCATTTCCGAAAAACTCTCTCTCTCTCTCTCTCTCTCTCTCCTTTTTGGGACCTTTGTGCCTCTACAGAGTGGGATTTAAGTATGAGCCATTCACCCCAGCCCATTATATACTCGCATGGAAGGGCCAATTGTGTCAATATAACAAATTGAAGGATCTGATTGCTATATGAAGAAATGCAAGACAGAATAATATATATTAGAAAAAAAAGACACACCAAGTTATTTTTTTTTTCATCATTTCGAGTAAAGCTTACTTTCTAGTTGCTTTGGACAACGCGAGCCACATTGGTCCCAAGTTCGAAACTTCCTAATTGCTTGTTGGCCTTGAAAAAATCATATTTTGTTTGTTGTGTCTATTTGATTGTGCCATGATATAGGATTATCCTAATTGTTCTTTCACTATATCGTGGTGAGCCAACAGTGATGGGCCCGCCCAAATTGGCAGTTGCTTAAAAAGAATATCATGTTAAGTGTTTAGAGGAACTCTTATGATAAATACTTAGCGGGAGTTAGTTACAAGTGCTTGTTGCAATTTCCTTCTACTGTGCCTATTAAATATACTATAACATAATTCTATTATGATGTACAATAATATATTTTATTTACACAAGTATCCTTGTTGTCTAAATACATAATTGCAAGCTGCGAAAAGCTATATTGGAGAAAACATAGAGTAATTGTAGCATATGCAACCGGTGTAAATAAAATTTTACAAGAACGACTGCATACACCATTGATTTAAAAGATTGATAGTAATAATCTTTAAATCAAAGATGCCAAGACTGTTTATATGAAACTTCTTTTATGCCGGCAATGTATGATCTATTTTTCCAAAAATATGTAGTGAACTATACTTGTTAGATGATGTAGTATATGATTTCTGGGTAATTAATGAAGGCATGCTTTGTGTTGGGTCTCATGCTTTCAGCAATAAATCGACTACAAAAATGTATTATGCCGCATTATTTGGTGATGTAGTTTGCCATAAATAAATTGTTGACATGGTTTTTAATAATTTAAAATTTTCAGAAAAATAGTAAGTTTTACATGATCTGAGAATGCAAGTCAATTATTTAAATTCTGACGCTCTCTCAATTTTCTCTTGCTTGTTATTCCCATTATTCTCATATTTTGTCAATTCTTCCACTCATTAATTTTCTAGTTGGAAAATAAGCACGTGTCTACTACTTGTAAAATTGCTTGTATAGAGTAAATTTTGTAGTTGTGGTGTTCTTATTGGATATTTTCTTTTTTAGAACACATTGAGAGAAAAGACACATACGACGTCGCCCTAAATAAACATAAGAAATATTGTTAATCAGTTCTTAAAAGCAAGAGTGAAGCATACCGTTTGGATAAGGATTTGATTGATAAATATTAATAGACCTGTTACATAAAATTATTATCTATGTACATCTTTTGTTCGACTACTTAATAAGTGTGCCCCTTTCTTAAAATGTAAAAGTTTATATAATTGTATCACGTGTTGGTGCAATCTAAATCTCTAAATTATTAGTAAATATTATGCGTAGTAATTAACATCGCTTATAGGAGAAAACCCATCTCAAGCAATGAATAGAATAATGATTTTATTTTAATTTTTGATTGAATCTTCTTAAATTAAATGGTAATTGACTTGCCATCAAAACCCGAAAATCGCGAACATAGTTCAAAATAAGATATTGCTTTTCCTTCCTTTTTTTGTTACTACAAAAAATTTGGACTATACAACTTAAACAAATGTCATGAATATATGTAATTCGCTTTGTTCACATATATATATAGTAAAGCTCCATATATCTAGGGAGGTTGGAGAGGTTATTCTGAATATGAGACTTTTCAACAAAATATATTGGATTCAAATTAAATGTTTGATCATTCAATCGATAATTCAAGAATTTAAAAAAAAAATGATTAGGTGAGGAAAATTATTAGAGTCCTCTTTCTTTTCGAAAGCTTTTTTTTTTTTTTTTTTTTTTTTTTTGGTTGAAAGCGCTCATTGAGTCCTCTTTCCGGCAGTCGATTTTCTATTATGTTTTGCCCATCTCTATCGAGGCCAAAAGTACAGTAATGTTTTCACGACAAAAGTGAAACATAGGAAACGACCTTTTATATCAACCTTTGAGGTGATCTCTTCATTTTCAGTAGGCCTGACCCTGCGTCCAAACGTTAACAAGATGAGTTCGGTGTATCTCCAGCGTTGATTTACGTGGGCTCCACACGCGACTAAATCATCTAACTGCTGAAATTCATTGGGATTTTGTGCATCCGGTTCATGCACGCGCGGCCTGTGCTGCGCACTAAAACTTCCGGGCCCGACGCCTAGTGACCGCATGATCCTCGTGTGGGAAGACTCGGTGACGACGGTGGACGAAGCCTCGTGAGTCGTCTTGGAATCTTTCTAAGAATACCATAAAATGCGAGAGAAAAAGTAAAGAAAAGAGATATTTCGGGATTCCCAAGAAAATAATTAAGATTATCACTACATAGAATTATGTTTTCTTTAATCGGGAACCATCGTTTTTAAAAAAAATTGTTACTTTTCACGTTACAAATAACAGAGATAATGATGTTCTAGTATTTAAAAAAAGCAGTCCCCTTATATGTATATTAACATATATCGTGTACTCCTCATAGAATTAGGATTATCTTTACATAGAATTATGTTTTCTTTAATTCAAGAACCATTGTTTTTTAAAAATTTGTTACTTTTCACATTACAAATAGCAGAGATAATGATGTTCTAGTATTTGAAAAAAGCAATCCCCTTATGTGTATTAACATATATCGTATACTCTTTAGATAGACTCGACATGTACCTGTAACCATATTTAAAGTTATACAAAGATGTATCAAAATCATCAAAAACAACAATCTTGCAATAATCTTAAGAATTTTCTAATATGATTAAGTGAGATAGGCATCCAAAAGTACATTTGCAATCTCGGGATAATTATGTTTTTAAGCAAAACTACTTACGAAATGTGTTTCTTTACTAGCAAAATCATTTCATGCACCTAAGACCATCGGATTAGATTCATCATAGCCATTGATCATGTAGACCATACAAGTGAGTTCCACATGACCAATGGCTGCAATTGCATTGGGTCAATGGACGAGGCAAGGGATCCTTCATTTGCCGCAATGTTTTAGTTGGAAAATCACCTCTATTTAAAGTTATGAGCCAATGAAACTAGGAGTCATGTCCTTTTGTTTAGCAATTAATATGGTTAAGTATGCTTGTAAGATGGAATACTCTTCTTTTTCTAAAATTTTCTTGTTAATATCATAAATAAGTTGCATACGGATATAATGCAACAAGTCAACCACAAAATCCATGTCTTATGAATTATAATTGTTTGAGTTTTGAAAAATTAATGCCAACTGTAATGGAAAAGGATTTGATTTATAATAGTCATTACACACATAACAATAAAAATCAGTATTAAAATTATTAATATATGTACTTTTTCATTACTTAACTAGTGTCATCATTCTTAATATTTGAAAATTTATATAATTGTAGTGGATGATGGCTCAATCTGAATTTTCTAAACTATTAGTGGTGCTATGTATAGTAATTACGATCACCAATAGGAGGAGGTCTTACTTAGGCACTGAATAGAATAACGATTGTATTTTAATTTTGATCAAAAATCATCTTATTTTAAGAGGGTAATTCATTTGCTATCACAACCCAAAAATCTTGACACTTAGGCCAAAACAAGTTAATAACTTTTTTTTTACAATTCAAAGTATCTGAACGGCTCAAATTAAAAGAATGTATTCATGTGTTCACATGTATCTAGTAAAACTCTACCATAATGTGGCTGGCAACTAATTCTGAATGCGAGACGTTGGGAGAGAATTCATTGCATACAAATTAAATGCTTGATAACTCAACTAATAATTCAAGATTGCAAAACAAAAAATTTGGCTAAAAGTTATCATCATATTTTTATTTTATCATAGAGTCATTTCGAGTCATTTTTCTATATTATACGCAAAGTCCATTACGCCCCTCTCTCTTGACCAAACTAAAGTAACATGTGTTACACACAAAAATTAAATATAGAACAGTACCTTAGATTTTTTTATTTTGGGGGGCCCTTACCTATTTATATTGGCTTTGGACCCAGCTAACCTGGCCCTGGACTTAAAAAAACAAAAAAATAATGACAATCTCCGTACGAAAATGAGCCTAGTCGATCATGGACGTTGATTTATGTGATTCTCATATAGGACTGACTTCATCTAAGAACTGAAATTCACTGAGATCTTGTGACCTAGTTCATGTAAGTGCGGCTTGGATCCGCACTAAAATCACTGGGCCCAATGCTTGGTGGCCGCAAGGTGACAGCGACACACGAGAATCTCTCAGTACAGGGAAAATCTTAAGCTCTCTCGAAGTCTTTTGAAGAACAAGACAAATGCCAAAGAAAGAGCTTCCAGTAAAGACGTGGTTGGGTTCAGCTTGATCCGTGCGGAGGATGATCTTTCGATGATGACATGTCTGCTATGCGAGATGGTCGTCACTCAGCCGTTCTCTATCGCCAAGGACGACTAGGAGAGGAGTACAGGGGCTCCACAGAGTGTTTCTCGGTCTTCTTAAAAAATCCCAATTTTTTTTTCTATAATATCAAAGTTTTGAGATAAATATGTCACATGAATATAAGTTTGAGATTTTCAGTGTTACAAAACAAAAATTTATGTTTTTTTGTGTCACACAAGTATAAGTTTGGGTTTTTTGGTGTCACAAGTAAATATGTCACACGGATATAATTTTGGAGTTTTTTATATCACAATTTTTTTTTGGGTAAATATGTCATAGTTAATCAAGTTTAGGGTTTTTTTTTTTGGCTTTTTTGCTTAATTTAATTATATACTACTTTTTGAATTCATATGATATAGATGTATGCCTATACTAGAAGAAAGTACCAACCATTATCTCTTTGGAGAATTACTTTTTTTCATTCAAGGAACTACTAGTTTCTAAAAGAAGTCATTCTTTATATCTCGAATTACAGAGATAGTGACATTCTAGTGTTTTAAAAAAAAAGTAGTCCTCCTATTTGTATATTAAGAAGTTTCACATACTCTCCATCTAGTCTAGTCATGTATCTATAACCATGTTTATGATCATCTAAAGATGTATTAAAAAACATAAATAACAACAACAACAACAACAACAACAACATCGCAATAATCTCAAGAATTCTCTAATAGTGCACTGCAAAATTTGATTAGCTAAGATTAGCATCCAAAAGTACATTTGCAATTGTAGTTCCAAACAAATATAAAAGCAGCCAACTTGGAATTGTGCGTTGGATATGCTAATTTTGACTATCAATCAAAGGCAAATATAAAAAGTAGCCAACTCGTTGTAAGAGTAAAATTGGCAACGCATATGATAATAATAATTTTTATCATAAAACATGCTTGACTTACATGAAAATTGGCCATTAACTGACATGTTTTTTTCACATGCCAACAATGAATATAGCTACTAGAGTCTCTAGTATGTGCTTTATCATCATCAGAACTTTTTTTACAATGTTCAATCAAGCTTGTGATGTTTTTATTTTTGATGGGTCCTTTAAGTATATGTTTTTTTTTTTTACTTGTATTTGGCCATCTATTTGAAAAATTGACAAAAGTGCTCATAACATGGCATTAATTTGCAGTTTATTGCCATTCTAGCATCACATGTGGTGTTAGATGTTGTCATCAAAAGCCTTAAACAATACGGAATAATAAATATTTTTGAAAAATTCAGAAAACAGGAGTCACCCAAGTGCGATGAGTGCCTTGCATCTCTCATCGGGCTTCGGCATGGCCTAGTGTTTCAAGAAAACTTGTGGAACTTGCGAAATCTACAATGGTAACTGTGTGGCATATTTTGTAATAGTACTCAAGAAAAACTAAAAAGAGTCGGACCCATTGATTTTTGCTTTCATCGTTTACCAACCATACCTGATTCTAATCAAATAACATTAGAAAAATAAAAGTAGAATTTCTATCATTATTGCTCTTGATTTTAACTCTCTAAAGAAGAGCAACTTCCTTTGCTCCTCTAGCTTGAAACAAAGATATGTTTACTGCCATTCCTTGTCCGACCAGCAGATGCAATTGACAAAAGCAGCGCTGTATTCCAAATGGTGGGCCCAAGACATCCATTATCTCCCCCTCTTTAGTAAGAAATCATGACGCTGGTCTTGACCTAGAAAGCAAAGCAACAACTTAAATGGCCGACTCATGTCTCTATGGTTCGAGCTTCAATAATTGCTCAATCCGACTGTAGAGGTTTTCTTTTATTAGGATCCTGATTCATGTTAGCATGTTGCAATTTATTATAAAAATTTCGAAATTAAGTTTAAAATGACTAGAATAATGAATAGAGACCTTTTTTTTTCAATCCTCTACCCGTGAAATAAATAGAATCAAAAGACCAAGGTAGAGCAATTGATAAAAACTAATGATTCAATTTGATCAGTGTTAATGCACTAATCCTAAACCCAATAACCATAACCCCTTGCTTTTGTGGGAAATCTAAAGTAGCAATTATATGAACAAGAGACTTTATGCGAGCTTTCTCTATGTCTCTTAAATACCAATGACTTTCGTGCAATACCATGAAAAAAATGTCTTCTTATGGCGTGCCTCTTGAAGGCGGATAATAGCATCTTTTTACTGAAGCAGATTTTCTGAAATTCCAACAACGTGTTCTTTGAGGTAAGAACGAAAATTTTGCATGATGGACCTATGTTTTTTTAAATTCTGATCTTAGTTTGCAAATTTAACCTTTCTATTCAAAATGATCTCTCACAAACATATGTTATTTTCAAATTATGAGTCATGTGGACTGTGAAACTCTAAACAAATACATGAAATTGATTCATCTATAGTTATTGATATTCTTAAGATCTAACACTTTTTGCAGGGACAATTTTTTTTTTTTAAATGAATGCTCAAAATTATGCTTCCCATGCTTTTGATGAGTATGATAAAGTGTCTAGACTATTCAACTTAAATAAATATCTTGAACACATGCAATTCATCTATTCAAATATATTTAGTAAAGTTTCTCCACAATTTGATCGACAAGACTTATTTTGAGTGGGAGATTCTATGATGAAATTTACTGCATATAAATTAAACGTTTAATAATTCGGCCAATAATTCAATACTACAAAACAAAATGATTTGACGGAAGTCATCACCAAATGGTTTTGATCATAGAGGCCTTTCGAATCGTCTTTTCTTATATCAGATGTGAAGCATGTTCTTTTTTTTTTTCTTGGGTCCAGGGTGGGCCAGCTGTGTCTGAAGCCAGCATAAAAAGGTTAATGTCTACCCACAAATTAATCCTAGGTACTTTTCTACACTTTTTTTTTTTGTGTGACGGGGGTTACTTTACTTTAGTCAAAAAAGGGGGCCATGATTAGAACAATGCTTTTATTTTAATTTTGGTTGAATCTTCGTAAATTAAATGGCAATTGACTTGCCATCAAAACCTTGAAAATCTTGAACGTAGTTCAAAACAAATTATTGCTTCTT
This sequence comes from Eucalyptus dawsonii, assembly GCA_016097615.1. Lineage (NCBI taxonomy): Eukaryota > Viridiplantae > Streptophyta > Magnoliopsida > Myrtales > Myrtaceae > Eucalyptus > Eucalyptus dawsonii. The sequence goes on from CM027874.1 coordinate 2,776,318, forward strand.
CTTCTTCTTCTTCTTCTTCTTCTTCTTCTTTTTTTAATTACGAAGAATATGGACTAAACAACTTAAACAAATGTCACTAATACATGCAATTCACTTATTTACATATTTTTAGTAAAGCTCCACATATCCAATGAAGCTAGCGAGGTTATTCATAATATGAGATTTTGCAACGAAATATATCGCATTCAATTTAAATATTTAATCATTCAATCAATGATTTGAGAATTTAAAACAAAACGGTTAGGCAAGGAAAATTATAAACAAACTATTTTCATCATTGAGTCCTCTTTCTTTTTGAATTTTTTTTTTGAAAGCACTCGTTGAGTCCTCTTTCGGGCAGTCATTTTCATATTATCTATTGCGCATCTCTATCGAGGCCAAAAGTACATTAGTCTGTTTCAGGACAAAAGTGAAACAAAGGAAACGGCCTTTTTATCAACCTTTGAGGAGATCTTTTCCTTTCCAGTTGGCCTGACCCTGCGTCCAAACATTAACAACGTGCTTCGCAGGTTGATGAGGCCGGTGGATCTCTAGCGCTGATTTCCGTGGGCTCCACAAGTGACTAATTTTGCTGAATTCATTGGGATTTTGTGCATCCGGTTCATGCATGCGGGGCCTGTGCTGCGCACTAAAACCTCCGGGCCCAACGCCTAGTGACCGCATGATCCTCGTGTGGGAAGACTTGGTGACGACGGTGGACGAACAATCATGAGTTGTCTTGGAATCTTTCTGAAAAAACGATAAGATGCAAGAGAAAAAGTAAAGAAAAGAGATATTTCAAAATTCCCAAGAAAATAATTAAGATTATCTCTACATATAATTATCTTTTCTTTAATCCGGGAATCATTGTTTTTTTTTTTGAAGTACTTTTCACATTACAAAGAGCAGATATAATGTAACAAGTCAATCACAAAATCCATGTCATATGAATTCTAGTCAATCTCGTGCTTGAGTTTTGAAAAATTAATGCCACCTTGTAATGAAAAAGGATTTGATTTATACATAGTCATTACACATAACAATAAAAATCAGTATTAAAATTATTAATATATATACTTTTTTGCTACTTAACTAGTGTCATCATTCTTAATATTTGACAATTTATATAATTTGTAGCGCATGATGGCGCAATCTAAATTTTATAAACTAATAGTGGTACTATGTATAGTAATTAAGATCACCAATAGGAGAAGGTCTTACTTAGGCAGTGAATAGAATGACGATCGTATTTTAATTTTGACTAAGATCATCTTGTTTTAAAAGGGTAATTTATTTGCTATCACAACCCAACAAACTTGACACCTAGTCCAAAATAAGTTAATAACTTTTTTTTTTAAAGGTTCAAAGTATCCGAACTATTCAACTTAAAAGAATGCCGCAAACACGTGCAATTTGCCTATTCATATGCATCTAATAAAACTCTGCCATAATGTGGCCGATGAGACGGATTTTAAATGCGAGACGTTGTGTTAAAATTCATTGCATACAAATTAAATGCTCGATCACTTGGCCAATAATTCAGGATTGCAAAACAAAAAACTTCGCTGAAAGTTATTATCATATTTTTTATTTTATCATAGAGTCTTTTGGAGTAATTTTTTTAAAATATTATATGCAAAGTCCATTGCGCCCTTCTATCTTGACCAAACTAACGTAACATGTGTTACGCACAAAAATTAAATATAGAAAAGTACCTTGGATTTTTACCTCTTTATATCGGCTTTGGACCCAGCTGAGCAGGCCTTGCACTCAAGGGAAAAAAAAAAAAAATACAATATCCGTACATAAATGAGCCTAATTGATCACGGACGTTGATTTATGTGATTCTCCTATCAGACTCCCCTCATCTAAGAACTGAAATTCGTTGAGATCTTGTGACCTAGTTCATGCAAGGGCGGCTTGGATCCGCACTAAAATCACTGGGCCCAACACCTGGCGGCCGCAAGGTGACGGCGACACGAGAATCTCTCTTGGTACAAGAAGAATCACAAGTCGTCTCGAAGTCTTTTGAAGAACAAGACAAGAGCCAAAGGAAGGGCATGCAGAAAAGACATGGTGGGGTTCAGCCTGGTCCATGCGGAGGATGACCTTTCTCGATGACGATATGTCGGCTCCGCGAGATGGTCGTCACTCGACCATTCTCCGTCGCCAAGGACGACCAGGCGAGGAATACAGGGGCTTCACAAAGTGCGTTTCTCGGTCTTATTAAACTTGACCGAGGAAATAATAATGAATTATAACAACAGCGGCATCCAAAAGAGGATGATGATGTTTTCCGCATTTCTGCAGATTCGTATTCCTATTTTTGTATTTTTATTTCAGTGAGGTTCTATCGTGTGACATCGCCATTTATTTTAAAGTTAAAAGCCAGCAAAAATCCAAAATTATGCATATTAAGATATATTTACCTAAAACTTTTTTTTTTGACACAAAAAATTTCAAACTTATACCTATATAACACATTTATCCCAAACTTTTGATTTGTGATATCAAAAATCCCAAACTTTTCTTTTATGACACCAAAAACTTCAAACTCCTTTTTATGACATCAAATTTTTGGGGTATGTATGTCATATAAATATAAGTTTGGGGTTTTTATTGTTACAAAACAAAGGTTTATAGTTTTTGATGTAACACAACTAATTTGGGTTTTTTAGTATCGTGAAAAAATTTTTTTGGAGTAAATGTGTCATATGATTACAAGTTTGGGGTTTTTGATGTCACAAGAAAAAAAGTTTGAGGTAATGTGCTACGTTAGTAAAGTTTGAGATTTTTTGTAACTTTTTCCTTGATTTAATTATATACTACTTTTATATGTTTTAAGTCATTTGAATCTGAATTGAAAATGTCGAAGTCATATAGTAGAGATGTATGTCTATGTTAGAAGAAAATATCAACCATTATCTCAGTAGAGAATCACCTTTTTTATGCAGGGAACTATTAATTTCTAAAAGAAGTCATTCTTTATATCTAGATTACAAAGATAATGACATTCTAGTGTTTATAAAAAGCAATCCTTCATAAAAATAGGCCATTAACGGACATGTTTTTTCAAAGGCAAATATAAAAAGTAGCCGACTTGCTATAACAGTAATAGTTGGCAAAGCATATGATAACAATAATTTTCATCATAAAACATACTTGACTTACATAAAAATCAGCCATTAACTAACATGTTTTTCATGTGTCAACATATGAATTTAGCTATCAGAGTCTCAAGTACCTGTTTTGTCCTCATTATAACTTTTTTTACAATGTTCAATCAAGCTTGTAATGTTATTTTTGACTAGGTCCTTTAAGTATATGTGTTTTTTCTACTTGTATTTGGCCATCTGTTTGATAAATTGACAAAAGTGCTCATCACATGGCATTAATTAGCAGTTTATTGCCATTCTAGCATCACATGTGGTGTTAGATATTGTCGTAAAAAACCTTAAACGATACGAAATAATAAATATTTTTGAAAAATTCAGAAAATAGGAGAGTTGCCCAAGTGTGATGAGGGTCTTGCATCTCTCGTCGGGCTTTGGCGAGACTAGTGTTTCAAGAAAACTTGTGGAATTTGCGGAATCTGCAACGGTAGCTGTATGGCATACTTTGTAGTAGTGGTCAAGAAAAACTAAGAAGAGTTGGACCCATTGATTTTGGTTTTCATGGTTTACTAGCCACATCTAATCCCAACCAAATAACATTAGAAAATCAAAGTAAGATGTCTATCATTATTGCTCTTGATTTTAACTCTCTAAAGAAAAGCAACTTACTTTGCTCCTTTAGCTTGAAACAAAGATATGTTCAATGCCACTCCTTGTCCAACCGGCAGATGCAATTGACAAAAGCAGCGCTGTATGCCAAATGGTGGGACTAATACATCCATTATCTCCTCTCTTTACCTTGGAATCCTTGACAAGATCGTCCGTGCAATCTTGATGTTGGTATTGACCTCGAAAGCAAAGCAAAGAATTACATGGCCAAATCATATCTCTATGATTCGAGCTTTAATAATTGCTCAATCCGACTATGGAGGTTTTCTTTTGTTAGGAGCCTGATTCACGTTGTCATGTCGCAATCTATTGTATTTCCAAATTGAGTTTAAATTGATTAAAATCGTGAACAAAGACCTTTTCTTTTTCAATCTTCTACGTGTGAAATAAATCAGTTTCAATGGATTGACCATATACACAAATTTGACATCTTTTTTAGATCTTTGTGGACAAACTATTATTTTGATTTTTCTTACCAAAAAAAAAAACTATTATTTTGATTTACCATAGATAGAATTAAAAGACAAAGGTAGATCAATTGATAAATGTTAATGATTTAATTTTGCTCATTGTTAATGCACTAATCTTAAACCGGATAACTGTAACCCCTAGCTTTTGTGGGAAATCTAAAGTAGCAATTATATGAACGAGAGACTTTATACAAGCTGTCTCTATGTCTCTTAAATAACAATCACTTTTGTATGAAGTACCATGAAAAAGATGTCTTGTTATGGTGTGCCTCTCGAAGGTCGACGATAGCATGTCTTTTTCCTGAAGCAGATTTTCTGAAATTCCACCAATGGGTTCTTTGAGGTAAGAGCACAAATTTTGCATGATGGACCTATGTTTTTTTGAATTGTGATCTTAGTTTGCAAATTCAACCCTTCTATTCAATATGATCTCTCACAAACATATGTTTATTTCAAGTTATGAGTCATGTGGACTATGAAACTCTATACAATAAATCGATTCATTTGTAGTTGTTGATATTCTCGAGATCAAACACTTTTTGCAGGCACAATTTTATTTATTTAAATAAATGCTCAAAGTATGCTTCTCATGCTTTTGATGAGTATAATAAAATATATGGACTGTTTAACTTAAACATATGCCACGAACACTTGCAGTTCACCTATTCAAACATATTTAGTTGAACTTCTACATAATGTGGTTGGTGAGACTTATTTTGAATGCCAGATTTTATGATGAAATTTACTGCGTATAAATTAAACATTTAACCATTCAGCCAATAATTCAAGATTGCAAAACAAAATGATTTGACTAGAAGTTATCACCAAATGGTTTTGATCATAAAGGCCTTTCAAACCGTCTTTTCCTATATTGAATGTGAATTCCATCACGCTCTCTCTTTTGACTAAAGTAACACCTATCACATGACAATAATTAAGTGTAGAAAAGTACCTAGGAATGTTTAATCATTCGGCCAATAATTCAAGATTGCAAAACTAGAAGTTATCACTAAATGGTTTTGATCATAGAGGCCTTCCGAACTGTCATTTCTTATATTAGATGTGAATTCCATCATGCTCCTCTCTTTTGACTAAAGTAAAGTAACACTTGTCACACAACAAAAATTAAGTGTAGAAAAGTGCCAAGGACTAATCTATGGGAAGACCTTAACCTTTTCATGCTGGCTTCGGACACAGTTGGCCCACTCCTGGACCCAAGGAAAAAAAATAAGAACATGTGTCGATCACCAAGGTTGATTTATGTAGGCTCTATAAGACTTACCTTATCTAACAATTGAAATTCATCGAGATCTTGTGCATCCGGTTCATGCAAGTGCGGCTTGGATCCGCACTAAAATTACCAGGCCCAATGCCTGGCGACTAATCGGAGACGCTTGGTGATAGTGACATGAGACTCGCAAGGCTCTCTTGGTGCATGAATACTTCAAGTTGTTTCGAAGTCTTCGGAATAACAAAACAACACGCCACAGAAAAAAGCTTGGTGATAGTGACACGAGACTCACGAGACTCACAAGCCTCTCTCAGTGCATGAATACTTCAAGTCGTTTCGAAGTCTTTGGAATAACAAAACAACATGCCACAGAAAAAAGCTTGGTGATAGTGACACGAGACTCACGATACTCACAAGGCTCTCTCAGTGCATGAATACTTCAAGTCGTTTCGAAGTCTTCGGAATAACAAAACAACATGCCACAGAAAAAAGCTTGGTGATAGTGACACGAGACTCACGATACTCACAAGGCTCTCTTGGTGCATGAATACTTCAAGTCGTTTCGAAGTCTTCGGAATAACAAAACAACATGCCACAGAAAAAAGCTTGGTGATAGTGACACGAGACTCGCAAGTGTCACAGGTCGATAGTTCCTTGCCCGTGGATCAACCCATGCGGCGTCTGGCGGGCGAAACTCCCTAGGCCAGCCTTCCTTCTATAGTTGTTCCAATGAACAATATGGTGAATAGCTCTTTTATACAAGATCGTACCATGCCCAGCTTTGCTCGGGCATCTAGTCCATCGAGCGAAGCAATAGCCCTTGTTAGGCTTAACAACTAGTTTCGGCCTGCTATGGCCTCATTAGGAGAGTGGCATCAGCTCTCAACCGGTTTGTGCACGGGAGGCCAACCCTCCCTTCAGAGCTCCTAAGCAATATACTCCTTCTATCCTAGAACTCCTAGCACCAACCGTCCTAACGCCACTCCCACGGGCCAGTTGTGTTCATCCTCTCTGCGTCCTCACTCTTCACTCGATAACCCCAAACTTCACTCCCAAGGGTACACGGGTACAAGCGGATTCACGGATCATGTCAAACTCCCCCACTCAATTCCGCAACGCCCTCGTTGTGGGCTGCTCTGTCGCTTCCCTGTGTTTCCCTAACCATCAAGGCCACTCCCTGGGACTTACATAGATGGCAATGCTCACCAGTCTCACCACTCCATTGCTTACTTCCCCCGATCAAAGCTGTCCACAAATCTCCAGTCACTTGTGCTTCCCAACAAGTGTGGCACCCCTAGCCAATTGCACCCCTATGGCATCGCATTCCTTCACGTACTAAGTTCCTCCTGATCTCAACAAACCAACAGAGGGTCCCTTTGGTGAATACGTGATCATAGACCTCTTCTTAAGATTCGCCCATTGATCCAGGAACGTTATCCCCATTCAACGAGCAATTTGGTTCCTTCCTATGCCCCCATTGCCATCCCATAAGCTAGACGAGAGCTGCATGTTGTTCGAGTCCCCTAGCCCCGACAATCACTCTCCATCCTCACAGGACCAGGAAGACCACATGCTTTTCCTTGAATCACCCACCTACCGAAGGGATCCCCACTCTAATACCAAATTTCACGAGTCGGTAATTTCCTTGGCCGTGGATCAACCCGTGCGGCGCCTGGCGAGCGGAACTCCCTAGGCTAGCCATCCTTCTATAATTGTTCCAGTGAACAATACGGTGAATAGCTCTTTTATACAAGATCGTACCACGCCCAGCTTTGCTCGGGTATCTAGTCCATTGAGCGAGGCAGTAGCTCTAGTTAGGCTCAACAACTGGTTTTGGCCTATCATGGCCTCATAAGGAGAGCGGCATCAGCTCCCGACCAGTTTATGTAGGGGAAACCAATCCCATCTTCAGAGCTTCTAAGTAATATACTCCTTCTATCCTAGAACTCCTAGCACCAACCGTCCTGATGCCACTCTCACGGACTAGTTGTGTTCATCCTTTCTGCGTCCTCACTCTTTACTCGATAACCCCAAGCTTCACTCCCAAGGGTACACGGGTACAGGAGGATTCATGGACCATGTCACAAGGCTCTATCGGTGCATGAATACTTCAAGTCGTTTCGAAGTCTTCGGAATAACAAAACAACACGCCACATAAAAAAGCATACATAAGAGACGTTGTGGGGTCCATTGTGATCCATTCGGAGAGTGACCTTTCTCAATGATTAAAATGTGCATTGTGCGAATTGAGGACGTCACTTGGGAGATTTCCCAATGTTGAAGGTGTGTATCACAACAAGAGATAAAGTGTGACAACAGTGTCGCCAGAAAAATATAATGATGATTTTTGCAATATTGTGGATACGTATCCCTATTTTATATTTCAATGAGCTCTTATCACATAACATTGTTTGTTAATTGTGCTGCTTCAATAGGTTTTAAGTATTTTGAGTCTTCTAACATTAAAAAGGTTGACTGAATGGTTACCTCTATAGAGAATTATCATTTCACTCTGAAAATTATTATCTTCTAAAAGAAGTCACTATGTACATCTTGAATTACAAATATAATGACATTCAAGGGCGTTAGAAAAAAACAGCCCCCTTCTATGAATATTAGAAAATATCAGGATACTCTTCGTGTAGACTCGACATGTACCCATAACCATATTTACTGTCGTATAAAGATGTATTAACATCATAAAAAAAAAAAAAAAAAAACTTACAATAATCTCAATAATTTCTAATAATATATCGCAATATTTGTTTAAATAAGATTAGCATCTTAGAGTACATTTGTAATTGTAGTTCCAAGCAAATGTAAGAAGCAGTTGACTCCGAATTTTGTGCTGAGTATGAGCAAATTGAAAAAAAAAAAAAAGCAATCGATATGTTGTAAGAGTTATAATTGGGAACAAACATAATAATGGTAATTATCATCATAAAATATGCTCTACTTATATAGAAATTGGCCATTAATTGACATTATTTTTATTATGCCAACAGATGAATGTAGCTACTCGGTGTCTAGCACATGTTTTCTCCTTAGATTAATCTTTGGCATGATAGTGTAGCTATTGGATCAAAACTTTTACACAACGTCCAATCAAGCTTGTGAATTTTTTTATTGGATCCTTTAAGTATATGCTTTTTTTTTTTTAATTTGTATTGGTCCATCTATTTAAAAAATTTAGGAAAGTTCTGCCAATATGGCACTAAGTTGTAGTAAATTTCTGTCATAGCACCACATATGATATTAGATGTGACCATCAAAACCTTAAACAACATGAAAAGTTAAATATTTTTGAATCCTAGGAAGGAGCAAAATGTCACGAGTTTGCCACATGGGGAAGGTTCTATTATCAATCAAGGGCATTATTCTGACTTCAGTTTCAATATTATACAAGGCATTGTGGTGACTTGTTTCATAAGGAAGCCTTAGAAATAGAGCAAAGATGCATTACTCGAAGGTAAATTACAATAAATACTTTTGTTTTCAAACTTTTGATAAGATATTTAATTTTTTTTGTTACACCTGCAAATCAGTTAAAATTTCATTTGAGACTACTTCTTTGTACTATCGTTTGAGATATTTTATAGGACCTGGTCAATGACTAAAATATTAATTTAGTCTAAGTCATTAATTTGTAAAGTTTTGGTAGATAGTGAGAAAAAAGTACTAGTTATTTCTATCACCTTTTGAGAACAATTTTTTTTTTCTATTGCCTTTGATATAGGTTATATATTCCTTGCTAGCTAGTATTTTTCATTGTAGTTTATTAGTACCAAACTTACAAAACAATTTAAGTTCTTTCACCCTAAAAATAAAACGAGTTTGTTCTGAAATAAAGTTATTATCTAGTAAATTCTCCGTACTTCTTTATTGATCTTGTGATCCTCTTATATAGGTTTGGATAAGAAAGTTTTGTTCATGATGAATTGACTAATGTAGTGTTTTTCATCCCTTCATCATATTTTAAAGTTATCATATTGAGGTTGGAGGATGTGGTATTTTCTGAGTTTTGAATCAGTTTGTCTTTCCCACTCTCACTCTGAATTAACATCTAAATTGATTAAATGAACTAAAAAATAAAGAGAAAGTAAAGCAAATTGAGATTTTATTTTTGTTTTGCCATCATATCAAATTAAGATCATATTACCAAAAAGGAAGAAATAGTGAAAATAGACACTTTTTTCTGGCCTATTATAATCCGTTTGGCCAACAATTGTGTTATATTTTCATGGAAATGAAAATTATATTAAGATTAATTGCAATATAATTAGAGAAAAGTAAATACTGGGAAGTGATTGATATTCTTACTTGTTATAAAAGTGAACTGGGATTATAATAAGATAAAAAGAAAGATGAAAAGGGGTGCGAATATTATTTTTTAGACCTATTATTATATGTAGGGAAAAAAAAAAAGATAACAAAGAAAAGATAACGGGAAAGAGAGTTGATGATAGAGTCAAAATGACCATATTTCCGCCTTCTGTAAGTCTCCTCAGTGCACTATAATATTAGATTGTGACAATAAAACTTGCACAAATGCTTGCACAACTACAAGTCCAAAACAAATGGCAAACATAACAGATATGTATAATACACAATCAACCCTAGAAGTACTTTTGGACAATTAATAGACATGTCATTATAGTAACAAAGGATTAGATCCTGGAACCTGCTGAATAGAAATGAGAGCTCATCATCCCATATTGGCTCATTGTGAAAGTTGTTGAAATCGCACGGGAGTAGAGGTTTTCTTCATCCACCACGTTTTCGGTTTCTTTATTGTTTTCTTCAACTATTGAGCTATCAAGCTCATGGTTAATCCTAGCGAGTTGCTCAGCCACTTCCCTTAATGCTGGCCTCCTCACACCAATTGGGTCCAAGCACTTCACTGCGATCTCAACAACCATTCCTACTATCTCCATTTCATCTTCACTAGCGGTCATGCACCTTATGACATTGGAGAGTGTATTATCCTTTACGGAAGAGATGAAATAATGGATGATATTGATTGACTTTCTGAACTTAATAATAAAACTTGTAGGCTTCTTTCTAGTGAGCAACTCCATGAGGACAACTCCAAAGCTATATACATCACTTTTAATTGTTAGTATACCTGTGGTTAAATATTCTAGATCGATGTAGCTCAACATGCCTTGTATTTCATTAGCTAGACATGACTACACTCTGGTGATATAGGTATCAAAGTTCCAAAATCAAATACTTTTACAGAGTAATTTTAATACAAAAGTATATTTACCGATTTGATGTTACCATGAATGATTGGGGATTTTGCATAGGAATGCATATACTCGAGTGCAAGAGCAACTTTGACAGCTATAATAAGCTAGGTTTTTCCATGATCTTAAGATGGTTGACACATTCTAATGGATGTGTTGGAATAGGGTACCATTTGAAATGTATTCATAAACTGGCAAGGATATTCTAGTCTCCAAACATATGCCATGGATCTTCACCACATTTTTGTGGTCTATTTGCATCACAATTTGAAGTTCATGTTGGAAATCCCTCTTGATTAGAGACTTGCATCATTAGGCTTCTTGACTACGACAACAGTGTCTACTGCTATTTGCCTCTACAGACTAAATCGAAACTGCCCTCGCCAAACTTATTGCTATCACAATTGTTGATTGATTTGCTAGCTTGACCTTCGTAAATATTTGAACACTTTGGTATTTTAAGAGCTCTCCTCTATTTCGGCTACAGTTTTTCTTTATGATTCTCCTCCTCTGCCACTTGTCAAAGACTAAAGTAACAACAACCATGAACAAGAAGGCTCCAATTATCGTTGCCAAAGCATATATTTCACTAGATTAATTATTCGAGCCTGTAATCCTTATCCAGTCCAATAATTCATAAAATAGATTAATTTCTAATGGACTACCCATTTAATCTATTATTATATAATCCACATTAATTTTTTTGGATGATTGGTCCATCTTACAAAATACAATTACCCAAATTAACAGTGATAAAAATGGTTTTTGAAAGGCTACACATCATGTATCACGTATTAATCCTTACGTGAGTCCTTATCTTAAATTTGTTGCACGTCGTTACAAAACTGAATAAGTTATCAATTGAACTCAATTCAAGTACATATTACTGGCGTCTTCTATTACTTCTCCCAATGTCTTTCCTTGATTATAATGAAGAAAGTTTGTAATAAAGAAAAAAAGAATGAGGAAGCATTCACCTCCTATATATGGTATGAAAACTCAGTTAAATCTTTTAACCATTTGCGCATGAACATAGATATCGCTCAAATTTGTATATAGTTAATATATAACATGCCAATTAAAAAACGTGATTGAAGGATATATTCTCTAGCTAGATATGAAAGAAAACACAACCATTTTTATTTACTTATTAATTATGTCTCTAAACCTAATTTTAACTACCTGAGATGAAAAATTGCCTCGCCGCCTCCCCATGCCCTGTGCGGGGGCACCACCATGGAATTAACTTCTTTTAGATGGCCATCAAATATCTTGCTTATACTGATAAGAATGAATGGTTTCAGGACTGGATTTCATACAAAGTGGGCGGCCTCATGGGCCGGTTTTGTAGAGCCGAACAAGCTCCAATCTTCACAAATTGGTCAACGTGGGATGATGTGAAGATGAAATTTATAGAAATCAATTGTACCACATTGCTTACCTAAAGGACTTTTCAAAGTTGCATCTTCTTTAAAAGCAAGACCTGTTCAGCCCGACCAAAAAGCAAGACTTGTAAAGAGAAGTGATTATCCTTATCCTTCTTATTATTATTACTACTACTACAAAAATTATTACAAATACAATAAAATAAAAAATACATTTTTTCTTGAAAGTGTAGACGCGGCAGTGCTAAATGCTTTCCTGGGCAGAGATTCCTCGAGCCCAGTGCCCATCCCAATAGACCCCGCTGTCGCCAGGCTTTTAGGCGTGGATCCATTTCCTTTTTGTAGCTTATTATCCAAAGTAAGACATTTAATTATGTATATGCTTAACTTCAATAAATTTAAGTATGTAAGATGGATGAGAAAATATATTTTTATACCCCAGACAAACTAATATTTCCACGGTTAATCTAAATTAAATTGTTACCATGGATTATTATACCTTACTCTGCTGACCTAATCTCAAATTGCATATGCAGTGCAAGTGGGATCTATCACGTGTCCAATAGCTACACTTTTGTTTATCCTAAAAATCTCTATTTGTCTGTTTTCACTATTTTTTATTTTCTTTTTCTGTTTCTTTTTCTTTAATCTCTTTTATTGGATAAACGATTGAATATCTTGTGAACCATTTACGGGATTATACCTAAAGGGAACATTTGTTATCCAAATCCAAACTCAACCAAGACAAGCAAGTCTGAATAATAATTACTGTAAAAGGATCTGGCAAAATAAAAATAAAAATATGCCCTAATCCAATCCATCGGTGTGATCGTTGAAGGTGAGTTGAGTTTCTTGAATACTGGTAATCCAGCTGAGCTTCATCAATCTTGAAGATCATCCTTATAAGCAAGTTCACCAAGCAATGGTCTTTGGCCTTCGTGTCGCTGTAGTGTAGGAGCCATTACTACTTTAGCAATTCACAAGATGTTAGAAGAAAGAAATTCTAGAAATTTATACCATTATTAGGGCTTTTCTCCTCTTGAAATCAGACGCTCTAGTTGTTCGTTTTGGCCCAAGATTTGTAGGTTTGGTTGTAGTAGATATTTTCACTTAAAGATGCTGTGTATCCTCCCACAAGTGGAGTTTCAAAGTGTTAGTTTCAGGAAAAAAAAATCGAAAATAAAAAAACAAAAAAGAAGGTACCCAAATAAATAAATAATACAAAGGAAAGATGGGATTGCACCGATTAAGTACAGTATAATAATAATAATCCCTAAAGCATACGTCAAACCTACTGCGAAATTAACAATGAACCATCTAATGAATGATAAGGGGATGTATATTGAATTACCTTAAACAGCTACGAGCCAACGAGAACTCTGCAACGGACTTTACCATTAACCTACATTCCAAACCAGCATTGGCATGTGTAGCCCCTGGGCTTATTTTTGGACTTTCCATGACATGGGTATCTTTTTGGTTCCTTACACTCATCGATGTCTACATTATGCAAAGGATAAATTGAACCGTTATCTCAGCTAATAGAAAAAAAAAAATTTGAAAAAGTTTGTGCATGGATTATTAGACAGATAATATTATCCCATTTAGCTTTCGATTATAATACCATGACATGTGTCCATTCTCTCTCAAGATATCTTCTCTTTCTCTACTATGTCTCTCTCCATGTGGAATCCGAAATCAACAATGGCATTGTTCTTTGCCAGTGATGGGGATTGACGTTGCCTCGAACTATATGTACGAGACCCATGAAGGGCACACGAGCTAGTATAGGATCTGGCATACGGAACTTGTAGAAATCGAGCTTTTGCAATAATGTATAAACCCTATGTTGCAAGAGCCAGCAAAAGGTTTTATATGGTCATTGGGGACAACTGAGCCTAGGAAGGAGGAGTTTGATCTTTACATACATACAATAAATTATAAATATGAGCTGTTATTCTATGAGTGAGGTGGATGTGCTAATATGCATATGTATTACTAAATACGATGGACTCGTCAAATACAACCTATTAAATGCATCATAGTGTGCATACCACATTCAATATTCAATAAATGTATATATAAGAGTGGAGGCACAAAGGTTTGAGAGAGAAGGCAAAATTTTCTTTGTAAAATGGGAATAGAGTTGCTAGAAAGTTTTGCTATAATGTTGGTAGGGTGGCGGCAACTATCTTGACGTATTATATTAGGAAAAATGTTGGAACTTCAGGAAATGTTTTTCCCAAATCCAAATTTACTCGATTGAGTCTATTATAATCATTAATCACGCAGGTTCCACATAAATTCCATGAAATCAATTCCGGAGATGGATTTGGATCTATATGAGATTCCCAATTTTATATAGGCCTCACATTAGAATTATATCATGTGGTAGGACACATTTAATAAATGAGAAAAAGTCACTTCCTCCGTCTTCCCCCTATCACCTTCCACTCAACCCAACATCCCCTCCACCAACACCGCGGCCCAACCATGTTGCAAACGTTGCAGTCATTGTGACCGCTGTGTCGTCATCCCTGCCTGTCAATATTGATGTTCAAATGAGCTAAGGTCACGACGCTACCTCCATGAACCATTGCCTCATCTCTCTTGATGAAAGGTCAATGCAATTTCTTCTTCGCCGTTCATGCTAGCAAATTTCATCTTCTTCATCGTAGTTACTGCCGAGATGAGGTACAATTCAGACTCATGAATAGCACAAATTAAACGGCAGCTATTAGATGGGGTAAAACTAGATGGAATCAATACACAAATACACTACTTCGCTATCTAGCTCTTAGATGTTAATTAGTTAGTTAGTTATCCACATCATTCATTCGAGTGTGATAATGCATGAGGAGTAAAATATGTCTTAATTACATGTACACCCTTGGATGTGATCATAGGGATTTCCCTCATACCCAGCCTTGCAAACGTAACCATGACCCCGTCCACTCCCGAAGTCCTTAGCATTCTGCGTTGTTACCCCAGGCATAGCTCGACTGGGTCAACATGGCCTGTCTGCAAGTCATGTCCAGTTCGACCATCCAGTCCACAACAAGGCTCGGGTGTTGCCCACATCCGCAGACCTCGGGAGAGTCCAGTTTGAGATACACAATGACCTGTTGTCCACCAGAAAGGCCCATGCACAGCGGTTGAGTTGCGAGGCCGACACGTTTTGGTAGATGCAGGAGATGCTAATGTCGAGCGTCTTAAGCCCCTCTGGGGTGGATGCTTGACAGCAACCTTGATCGGAGAAGTGGTTTCCTTGGTGAAGTCGACGTTGCCGCTGCAGCAGGAGATGCAACCACTTCCGAACGTCCCTTCTTTGTTGACCACAACCACGACGGTGTCGTAGTGGGCGACGGTGAGCTTGTTCTCCGTTTCCAAGAACTCGTACCAAGGATTTGGAGATAGATCGTTGGCCAAAGGACTGCTTTGGTTTGCTAGCGTTCGGGGTGGCTGGCAACCATGGTCGAGTCCCCGACCGAGATTTTGCGTATCAGTTGAATACTACTCCCTTCGATGTTGGTGCAACTGAGCAAAAAATCTCTGCACCTCGCACGTTCGGTTCGAGCCCGAACAGATAAGGAACGGCAACGTCCCCACACCGGTGTTGGCACTTTCTGGGCACTGCGGCAACTCCACCTTGTCGAAACCACCAGGCCACAGCCACCGTTAGAAGTCAATGCACTACCTTCATTTTGAAAGAACTCTCATTTTCTTATGAACAAATTAAGTAACTCAAATAAATTAATAAAGCTTTGTGTTGCTAAAGATTATCAAACGCATTTGATGACTAATGATGCATTTATTTCATGGAAAACTCAAGATTTGAAAAATATTTTTCCAAAAACTAATTCATTTATCACTTAAAAAAATCAATCAAAGGAAAATATTTTTGTTATCGACAACAATTTATACTTACTTACTTTCATGGATGAAGAAAATATTTTTCAATCATTCATTTTTGTAAGTGATACAAATGATCATTAATCTTTAGTTTTCCATAAGATAAATATGAAAAAAATGATTGATTCGAATAACATATATTAAAAATGATAGTTTGTATTGTTTACAAAAATGAATAAACAAAAAATATTTTCATTGTTCATGAAAATACGTAGATATAAATTATCTAATAATGAAAATTTTGATTTACTAACTAATTATTTCAAGTAATATAAGTGAATATTTTTATATTTTTTTCAAATTATTCATTTTTTGCGAAAAAAATGATCCTTAAATGATTAAAATTTTTGATTTTTTTTTTAATTTATTGTGGTTACAACACACTCCCTAAAGCGTTTCATTCTTCGCTTACACAAGTATCTTTCATTGGTATATTGCCTTCACAATGTTGATCGAGTATAGAATCTTAAAATTTCTCGATAGGAGAATAAAGTTCAATCAATGTAATATGGTCTAATCAATTGTTTATTGTTCTTTTCATATATTTATTGAAATTTCAATGTTTGTATTTTTTATAAACAATTCAAACATTAACTCCTGTTTCCTTCCATTCTTTGGAGGCAACAATTAATATTTCTATACCTCAATCAAGTCCTTGCCAACGTATGCCACGTGTCATTTCCTTGTAACCCCGTCCAAGACGACGCCATCGAGTGCATTGGCCCAGTGGTGTGAAGGCCCAATGGCATGAGCTTATATTTTTATATTTTCTTAAAAATTTTACTTTGGATATTATGAAATACAGTTTTATCTATTCTCGATTTTTTCTGGCCATTTTTTTAATCATTTAAATCTATACTCCTATAAGACTTGAACTTTATACTTTAAAACTCCTAAGAATACATGAAATAGATTCCACGGAGGATGCCAGGAGTCAAAATTGGGACAAATCATCAAGTTTTCAAATTAATTTAATTTAAAAATAGGACATTATGCATGTGATATATGATTAAAACACATGAAATTATTCTTTCTAGTTGATATATTTTTTCATTTAAAAAGAAAAAAATCATGTGAAAATGATTTTTTTGTCTGGCAAGTAAAAAAATTAAGTTTGATGAATCATTCACTCTTTCCAAAAAATAAAAATAAAGAAAATAATTACTCCCAGTATGATGAGCATTGAGTCAGATGAACAATTATTTCCCTTTATTTTCAAAATTTAATGTAAATTTACCATGCTCATCATTCATAAATCTATCTATTATAGAATGAATATGCGAACTTTTCTAGACATTTCTAATCTTACTCAATGGAGTATCTAGATAAATCTTGGACAATTTGAATGCTATGAGTTCACGAAACACCATTGTTCTCTAACTATCATACTCTGGAGAATTTAAAAAATAAAGACATACGATAAGGAAAAATTCAATCATTTATACTCTAATTCTTTCAAGTGTAAAATAACATGAGCGAAATAGATGTGCTCACATGGTACAAGTAAATTTATTTGCAATTGCCTTTATTTTGCTTGATTTACAAATAATATTAAATAAATAATTAATGTTGAATTTAACAAGAGAAATGAGCATGTTTATGCAATTACTCCACATAAAACTTCATGATAAAGAAAAATACTTTCCATGAAATTATTATCAAGTAAAACAGGTAGTTTTTATTTATTTGGCAATATGGTAAAAAGTGTTCTTGAAAATGTTTTCGGGCGCTTGGATCTCATCTATAATGATGGATATTGAGAAAAGGTTGCTTGATGACATGTGATTCACAAACTATGATCTAACAACTTTAGAACTTCTCTTGGTGTCCAAAATTAGGTCCTGAAAGTTCTCAAGTAATTTTATAACTCTTACTCTTTGAAGTTGCTGATTCTTCAACATGCAAATGTCTGACAATACATGTGACACAGATTAAGCACATAAGATAACATGGATTAAGCAAAGAAAAGCATGCTATACAGATCACATGTCAATGCAAATGCATCTAATGCAAGTAAAGCAAGACAATTGTAAACTTAATCCATACTGAATCAGGGGTTGATGATCACCAAAACAGCACGTGCAATTGAGTATATTCAAACGAACACAAATTTTAGATATACTCCTGGATTATATGTAGATTAAAGTATACATTTTATTAAATGATACATGAGCACCTTGTTTTGTCAAGCAAATGACCAGTTCAGCCAGAACTTATTCATAACGCATTTAAGACTGTTCTCAACAGATTCACATGCTTATAGGTAGCCAACAGGGAAGCAAATATGCTGACAATTAGAGCATTGGTGACCTTGAGAGTGTTCAATGATTCATCACTAGCAGAAGATTTGAGTCAGATTTTCCTCATCCTCTGAATCTTCATCTTCCATCCTACGGACAAAATCTTTGGATGTCTGCAAGCAAGTTCCAGTGAATTAATAAGTATAAATAAAAAGAATGAAAAATTGTTCATTTCAGAGAAGTGAAATCAAATAAAGAAGGGCGGTTTAATACTAACATGGAATACTATTGATTTAGTAAGCGCTTCATCCTCTTCCTCGAATTTCCTTTCCTGTCATGGCAACAAGGTCAGGGATAGGAATTGGATCATAGTTTGGACTAAAGTCCAACTCATGGAGTATAAGTTCTGACAATCAATTCATAATGAAGGCAACCAATCTAACATAACCCATTTCCCACTACAGAAACTACTATTAGACTAACAATTGAGCTCCATTGATTCTTTAAAAATGAGAAAAACATGAACAATTAAGCTGTTGTTAATTAATTTGACAGAACAGAAGAACAAAACATAGATCTCTGCAATCCTATCAAATAAAATAGATTACCAAATGAAGTGATAAAGAACCAACTCCACATAGGAGGATAAGGCTCCAATGTTGCTATCGCATGAATAAATCTCTTAGTTTACAATTCTTTTATTGCAAACTAGGATGCAAACAGGTATCTCTGACTTTCCGAATAATCTGAAACTCAAGAGACAAAAAACCAGAAGGCATGCACTACACAGTCCACTGTGACCCAAAAAAACACTAACAATTTACTCTTTCTCTTGTTTTTTCTTTTGGATGAAACTAGCCAAGCATCTAGCATGTCACAGTGGCTGGAATGGTCCAGGAAATTTGACAGGTAAGTCCAAAGTAAATGTCATTCTAAAGAAATGTGCTATATGTTTCCAAAATTTGCTTTGAACTGAATATGATGAAAAGGTGCTTAAGTGGTTCTTGAAATGGCTTTTGCACTTTCGTGCTTATGGAGAATTTTTGTGCTCTTTGGACAGGTATATGGTAAGAAGCACTACTTAAAAAGATAAACTGAACAGTGGCTGGACTTAAATCGTGTTTCCTTTTCTATAATTAGGTAATTCATAAATGAGCTACCGCTTTAAACTGATGAAACTTCCCCACTCAAAACTCAATTTTGCACCCTTCTGCATATGAGATCATGAAGGTTAATTAAGTTGTTCTAAATTTGTTCAGAGACCATTTGAATAACTCATCTACAATTTTAATAGAAGCAATAAGACCAAAGAGGTCAAGAATGGTGATGTGAATTCCAAGCGGTGACAGTGCCCCGATATACTCCATGCAAGAGCTCATAAAACGACGATTGACCTTTGTCACTATATTCGCAGATGGGAAACAACTCATACCTCCGCAGTAGATGAATGTCGCAAGTCCTCTAGCACTGTATCTATGCTCACTGCTGCACCTCTTGACTGAAAAAACAATCGCTCGCCAATTAGTATGACAAGAATATAACATCTAAACAACAGGAGAAAGGAAATCAATTCATGTTATTTGTAAACTTGGGAGATAAATCAATTAGCATATAATACTATCTCGTTCATGCAATCTACAAATTCATACTCAAAAAACAAAGAAAATAGCGGAGAAAGTTCAAAGAACTTACATTCAGGGATTTTATAAAAAAAATGATCCGTCAAATTTGCTTTGTAGATCTTTTTCCATGGCTAACCAATGTTAAAGAAAAGTTACGAGCACCAAATTATTTAAGCTTACATTATAAACTAAGTATTTTATTAACAATGGTACGAAATAAACTTATTATTAACAGATAATTTACAACAAAAAAACTATATTACTTTAAAAAAAATATATTAGGAACGGTGGAAACTAGAAAATTTACAACAAAAAAATGGAAAAGAAAGGCCTCTAAAGAAAAGCTAAGAACAGATAATTTACATGTAAATTACTCGCATGAGGACGATTATATGCACCAAAAAATTCAAAAAATCCATGTCTAATGATTTGTCGGAAATAACATTCAAATGATTAATTTTATTCCAATGTGACACTTTAGTAAAGGAAAGAAGAGTTACAGCAGTCAAGTGAGCGCCATACGAAAGTTGCCATACGAAAGTTGTAATATTTATGTTGTTCTTCTCCCATTCTTGATATCGATCCAAGCCTAGAAATTATACTCACTAATCGCAGAATTTATACTATTGGATAAATAAATAAGCAATAATGCATCCCCCAACTTTCTCTAACACTATATTCATTAGAATATTTAAATAGTAAACCCGGCATTTATCCAAAGATTTAAATTTTCAAAATAATTAGTAGTGGTCTCATAAAATTTTACAATTCTTATTTCGATTGATAAACCTAATTTTGCTCTGAGTGAAAATCATATGAGTATCATCTAATAGTGTAGCTGAAAAGATCGTTAAGACCCAAATTCAAAATTCCCTTACAAACCCTGGGGATCATTTCTGTTCTGAAGTCTATCTCACGTGCTCCATCATTATTACTGAATGAAATTTAAGGAGTGTTTATCAACGGTAAAAACCTCGTCAAATTTACCCACCCGTAGGTAGCCGTGATGGTTGGGCTTTACTACCTCATCACAAAAGAAACGAATTCGAATCTCCGGATACTCGTGACTTAAGTGGGGGTCCCAGAGGTGGTTTACTGGGCCAACCCCCCGAGGGTTTATGTCTAAATAGTGGCTTGCAACAAGGCTCCACCAGTGCTACCGAGCATCGGAGGATCGTGTGATCCCCGAATGGTGATCTCTGACGGTCCCTCGGTTATCAAAAAAAAAAAAAAAACTCCTCAAATTTAATAATTACATTATTAAATTCATGCATTGGGTCATCAATTAGTAATTAACATAAACCCCGGGTTCGCTTGTAATATTTGATAGAAGGTGAACCCCATGCCATGCTCAATTGCTCACTAACAAATGCTAAAATTAAATAACAAATCTGAAAATTTGGCACCTCCAAAATCAATTTCAGAAAAAGGTCTAAGATGGGTAGAGAGAGAGAGAGAGAGAGAGAGAGAGAGAGAGAGAGAGAGAGAGAGAGAGAGATTGATATATATTGTTGAAATAGAAATATATTTCAAAGTGGGTTATTATATCAAAGAAAAAAATAGGGGATATTTTTTGGCAATTTTTTGCATCCATTGATTGAGACGTAATTAGCTCTATAATGAGGGATTTAATTGAGGGGTATCACCGTATTTGAGAGAGAGTTTATTTATTTATTTTTTTAAATGAGAAAAGTGCACGTACTCACATAACATGTGTCTCATAAACCATTGCATACGCTTACCTATCGATTTGTTTCCACTAGTTTACTGTATGTATTGTTCAAACTTATTTTAGGGATTGTTTTAACATTTATTTATCCACTCAATTACGCTCATCATTTGCGTATTCTCTTATTGCACGGCGTAAAAATACACATGAATGTGGTGTAACTCAATTTTTTGTATGGTGAAATTATAAAATGCTCAGCACGTAATACCTTATAGCACCCTTTATATACTTTTAATTGAGAACTTAGATATATGTCTGTTTTTTTTTCCATGTATCTTGTGTAATGTTGAAAAAAGTTCATTACCACTATATGATTTTTAAAAAAGGGAAAAAGTCATAAAAAAAAATCCCAACTATGCCCACCTTGGCACATTTACTCCAAACATTTTTTTTTTATGACATCAAAAACTCCAAATTTTACATGTGTGATTGTTGACACCTAATATTTTAGAAAATAATAAATAAAATAAAAATTCGTTTTTGAAAATTTTTGTTGAAAATATATCTTCATTTCAAAATTAAAAAAAAATTCAGTTTTTATTTGATTTTGGAGCCTTTTTATTGTTGGAGTTGTTGAGCTCACTCGCAAAAACAACTTTGAGCCTTCCTCAATAAATAAAGGGCGAGGTTTCGGATCCAAGGGGGCTTCCCTTCGTCTTTCGTCGAAGAAAAAAAATGGAAAAACTGAAGAGAAAGAAAAAAAGTGTGGGGAAAAAGAATGAAAGGTTTTTCATGGCTTTTTCGTTCGTGCCTTTGAGGAAAATCTACTGAAGGAAAAGTCAGAAGAAGTGTGCAGAGAGAGACAGAGACAGGAGACGTGAAAGCGACGTGAGAGAGAGAGAGAGAGAGGAGAGCAGAAAAGAAAAAAAAGAAAAAGAGGAAAAAGCAAAAAGATGAACAACTGTTCATCTTCCTCGTGAATTCCCGTCCGACGTTCCTGCTGCCCGTTTCCTTCGCGCCGCCGAGCTGCCGTTGCCGCTCCGCCTCACCGCGCAACCATCGCCGTCCACTTTGCCCCGCGGGTCGCTTCGCCCCCCAGCCGCGACGAAGCTTCTGTTTCTGCGACGCCCTTGCAGATCCCGAGTCCCTTTGTGCCGAGCGACGCCCATAGCAACACTCCACCGGTTTTTGCCGCGACTTGCAGCAGCCCGAACCTCTTCCGCCGCATTCCGTCTGTAGCACGACGCCGCTGCAACAGCTGCAGCTAGCCCCTACTGGACGCCGAACCAATGCCTCCGACGCACCAGCCCGCGAGCCCTCCTCGCCGACCCAGCCGCCGGACGCCTCGCCGCTCCACCCCCGACGCCGGCGCTAGTAACCTGCGCGTCAGCTGCCTTTCGCCGGAGCCCCGCACCGCCTGTGCCCGCCGCTGAAACGCCCCGAGCTCCGCCACCTGCTGCCTCCCCTGTTTTTGTTGCAGGTCTACCTTTGCCGGACCTTGCCGGAGCTCCGACCACGGGGAGACTCCGACCGACGGTAACTTCCGACGACGCCGGACACCCTTCGACCGACGCCATTTACCACCATCGCTCCTCCCATTTTCCAAGCCTTAGGTAGTTTATTTTATTTTTTTTATTTTTTTACTTATTTCACGTTATGTTAGCTTATTTTTAAGTTTAATTATTTGAATTGTAGTATTATATGTCAATATTTGTAGACCTTGTAGACATTAAGAGGTTTCATCCCAAATTATGGTGATTATTAATTAGACATGTAAGACATCGGGCCATTTTTTAATTACTTTAATTTTTAGGAATTTTGATAGTATTTTAATCGTTAAATCATTATAGTTAAAATAATTGTTAATTTAATCCGTGAGACAATGGATTATTTTTTCGGTTATTTTAATTCTCATCATCATTCTTTTAAAATAATTACTTGTTTGGAAAGATTAAAAAAATAAAAAAAAATCGGAAAAGTATGTAAAAATCTAAATATTGCATCAAAGCATGTAGGTTTAATAAATCGAGACATATAGGATTAGGTTTATGAAATTTTCATCATCTAGTAATTATTGCTAAGTTCATTTAGTTAGAAATTGCTCATCATTAGAATTATGTCATTTAACTAATTTAGATTGCATATTTAATTGTTGCATTTCTTTAATTTTGAATTTCATAGAAAATACAAAAAAATTAGAATAAATTCATTTCATACTTTGCATGCTTATTCATGTTATATATTTTAGGTCATATTGTCATGTCATATCATTTCATGTTAAAATTAGTAACATGCATTGCATGATTCTCATTAAATAAAATGAAAACCAAAATTAAGTTTGCATGTTAGGCTTATTTAATTAGAATTTGCTTGTTAATAAAGTCAGGTCATGAAGTTAAAATGCAAGTTTCGATTCCAAGATAAAAAAAAATCCAAAAAATACCGTGTGTTTATTTCTTTTAATGAAAATCTTTTGATTGTTTAATTGTGACTAGGCATTCGTGTGATCACCATTTTGCATGTTAGTAGCTTAGGTTAAAATTAATCAAGACTGCCTGCAAAATATTTTTAAATTAAAATGATAAGGTACTGAAATGGCGTTAGATTTTTTTAGCGTAATCATGTCTCCGGACTTATTGAATCTCTGGTTCACAAACGTAAAGTATTCTCCCATACTTTACTTGGGTTTCTAACCAACCCTAATTGGTTAGTGGTGGCTCCAAATTGAATATAATTGCATGTTTAAATAGATTAATTTCTTAACATCAAGTCGTGATTAGTAGGACATGGGAGGGTTCGTGCCAAGTCTTCGGACTTAGTAATCCATTAGCCTTCTTTAGGTAATTTACCCTCGAAAATTAGGTCGCGACAGTGATATATTTATTTCAAACTTATTCTATGACATTAAAAGAAAATCTCAAACTTATACCCGTACCTTAAATTAGTTTGGACACAAAAAATCATAAACTTATATATGTGTAACACATTTATCTTAAATTTTGGGATAAATATATCACATGAGTATAAATTTAGGATTTTGTTGTGTCACAAGAATAAAGTTTGAGATAATTGTATTTTACAAGTTTGGGGTTTTTTGCATCATCAAAAAAACATTTGAAATAAATGTGTTTAAGTAGGCATAGTTTAGGGTTCTCGGTGATTTTTTTCCAAAAATAAAAAATAACAAAGAAAACTAATCTTCCTAAAAGGACGTTTCGGTTAGCCTTCTTATACATAAAGAAACAATTGAACTATGTCATATTACGACTTCCAATTCGCCTTGACAAAGCTAAAAAAATATTCAGCTAGGAAGGAAAATAGTCTGACTCCACATAGGCTAGTGTGGCCTTTGAAATGAAGGTGAAAATATATTTTGTCTTCCTCTTCTTTGTATGTTAGAGACTGTAAATATTATTTTTTATTTTCCTCAAAAACGGATGGTTGGTATAATTATCTTCCATTAAAAAGAATTTGATACTTTCTTTACCAAAATCATGACGTAAAGATTGACTTTTTACTTTCCCGTGAAAATTTAATATAATTTATATTTCAAAAAATTGTTAAAAATTATGTGTGAACCTATGTGCTGAGATTCATACTTTGTTAAAAATTACAGTTGTTTTGCGCTTAGAAAATTCTAAGTGCCTAGGTCGTTCGACTTAGTTAAATTGATTTAAAGGACAAGGGATTTTGATTCTAACCTTTTCTTGTCCTAGTGAAGGGGAAAACAATTTCATAAATACTTGAATGTATGTAAATATTCAAAGGAGGAAAAACAATTAAAGGAATCCCGATTGAACAATTGAATCACAAAAGAAAGGAAGGATTTGGTGGGAAAAAGTACCGTTAGTCGAATCGAGAGAACCTAGCTTAGAGGTCCCAAGTTTTTTATTTCATAAAAGTCTTTGTTGTGCCATGGTCTTGAGGTTTCCTATGATCAAAGGACCATGTGTGATCCAAGAAGACCGGGCCAAGTCACCTAGGGTCCTATAAACATTCCCAAGAATTGGTGATCTAGTATGAAGCGGCATGCGACAACCATTCATTCGTTTCTGTAATAGTTTTTAACAAAATAGATTTTTTCATTTCTATTTCTGTTAAGAGCTTTCTAAGAAAATAACCGTTTGATAACGACACAAAATTTCTACTCTAAAAATAGAAATTAAATTTGATAACGACACAAAATTTCTTCCTTCCGGATCTACGGCGGCGACAACCGACGACTTTAATATAAAAAATAAAAATAAAAATGATTTAGTAACAAAAAAAATAATGAATAAAATAAAATAAAATAAATCATAAAAAAATAAAATAAACATATCATTTTATTTTAAAATTAAAATATAAAAATAAATTTATTTTATTTATTCTATTTTATTTTATTTTACGAAAAATTTATTTTTAAATGAATAAAAATAAAAAATAAAAATAATTTTATTTGGCAAAACACTCAAGGCAAATAAAAATAATTTATTTTTATTTATCATAAATAAATTATTTTAAATAAATATAATATATTTATTTTATTTATTCTATTTTATTTTATTTTACGAATAAATTTATTTTAAAATGAATAAAAATAAAAAAAATTATTTGGCAAAACACTTGAGGCAAATAAAAATTTATTATTTTTATCATAAATAAATTATTTTAAATAAATTAAATAAATTTATTTTATTCTATTTTATTTTATTTTACAAATAAATTATTATAAATGAATAAAAATAAAAAAATAAAAATAATTTTATTTGGCAAAACACTCAAGGCAAATAAAAAATAATTTTACTTTTAATAAAAATATGTATTTATTTATCATACATAAATTTAATAAATTTATTTTTAGTAAACTAAAAATAAAATGATAAATAAAAATAATTTATTTATTTTAATAAATTTATTTTTATTTTTAAATGAATATATTTATTTTTATTTTTAAATGAATATATTTATTTTTATTTTGGGCGAGAGAAGAGGCGTACGATAGAGAAAAGAGTGAAATTAGGGTTGGGAGAAATTAGAAATTGATTTATAAAAATCGAAAATAGAAAATTTCATTTCGATTTCTCCTCCATTTTATTTCCGGAATGAAATCTATTCCGCAAATAGAAAATTTGATAAAGCGTTATCAAACAAAAGTTTACATTAAATTGTGCAGGCAGAAAAATCATTTCTGAACAGAAATAATTTTTATCATGCACCCCCTAATTGTCTCAAGTTCTGAGCATTCTCGGCATAAATGTCGGTAATTGGTAGATGGAGAGATGCAATCTCATCCATTAGATCTAGAGTCAGTAAAGGTTGAATGAGAGAGTTTTTTTTTTTTTTTTTTTTATATAAATATGGGAGCATTCCCTCTTATTTGTATCAATCTAAATATTTCTGCTGTAGAAAGAATTCTCTCACAAAGTTACTCTACCTAAACTTTCTCTCTTTACAATCTAGGTAAGCGAGTGATCAATCTCGAGAAAAGCATAGCTTAGGCACTCCATTGATCTCGAGAAAGGTTTAGTTTAGGCACTCCACTATAATTAAACACCAACGTGGATTATGATTCTAACCCTTTCTCATCCTAGTGAAGGGGAAAACAATTTAACAAATACTTGAATGCATGTAAATATTCAAAGGAGGAAAAAAAATTAAAGGGATCCCAATTGGATATAGGGGTGAGCATCGGTGTAGGGTTAAACCTGGACTGGCCTAATCCTATTGGTCCCGGTTCGGTTTCCAAGGAGACTGGGTCAGTTCTTGGTCCTAGAATTCCTAGACCAATATTGTGCGGGTTGGTCCTCGGTTCTGAGAGTTCCGAGTCGATTCAACCCGGACCAACCTTGATTATATATATATATTTATAATTTTTTATAGGGATAAGTCTTTTCTGTAAGTCCTAAAACTTATCACGAAAATGTAATTGAGTCCTAAAACTTGCAAAAAGTGCAATCAAGTCCTAAAACTTATCAAATTATTTCAATCGAAACCTAAAGTTAATGCCGTTAGCATTTTCCGTTAAAAATGCTAATGTGGCATTTTAAATAATTTTTTATTTTCCTTGTGGATTTTTTAATTATTTTTTATTCATTTTTTAAAAAATAGATTGAAAAACTAAAAAGAAAAGTTGAAATTTATTTTTAATTTTTTTAAATAAAATAAAATCAGCAACTCCTCCCTCACCGCCACCGTCGCCCATCTCCGGAGGGGCCGGCGACCCTCGCCGGCCCTTGCCCAGGGTTGGCGAGGCTTGCTCAGATCGTCGCGCAGGGCAGGCAACGATTGTTGGCCCCACCGGCAATGGGCGGAGGCTACCAATTTTTTTTTTTTTTTATAATTGTTTTATTTTTTAAATAAATTTTGACTTTTATTTTCTAATTTTTAAATCTAATTTAAATAAAAATAATAATTAAAAAAAGCCACGTGAAAATTGAAAAATTAATTTCAAATGTCACATCAATATTTTTAACGGAGAAAAGACTAACGATGTTAACTTTAGGACTCGATTGAAACAAATTGACAAGTTTTATGGCTTAATTGCACTTTTTGCAAGTTTTATGATTCAATTGTATTTTCGTGACAAGTTTTAGGACTTAGAAGACATATCCCTTTTTTATATTAAAAAAACCTTAAAATAAATAGCATTAATAACATTAAATAACTCTTTTGTAACATCCTGATTTTTCAAATCTAATTTCAATTGAATAAATCAGGCCTTTCATCGACGCGTCTATAGTGCTATTCTCTGAGCCGATCACTCATGAGATAACTAGACTATCTAGGAAAGTCATTAGGGGATTTTAACGCAAAAGACTTGAGAATTCGACTAGAAATCGACTACTCGACCGTGCTAATTTGCAAGGGTCATTACGAGACAACTAAAAATCGATCAGAGATCAGAGATAGGTTGATTCGACTGAGATAGGTGATCAAAACGTGGGTGATTTCACCTGATTGCAAAATTCTCATTGATCAGCACTAAATTGATTTTCTATTGTTTTAGGCACCCTGTGTTCGTATTTGAAATCTTGAGATTTTCACGACAACCGAGAGTCGCCAATGTGTTTAAGATGTACATTGTGACTCGAGATAATTCGATCACGGGTCAATTGTACTAAAAAATTCATAAAAACTATCTAGTGGGTTAGGTCACGCTAAAAGCATACCGGATTGAAATTAACCGCGAATTTGAATCCGATTTCAGAAATTGAAAGTTCTGTGGTGTCGCGAGCTATTTAAGGAACGTCGACTCATCCTCCAAAGAATTTTTAGAGATTCCGAGATTTTTATGAAAAGTCAATTTGGACATTGCCGAAAATTAGCGAAGATTCAGATGGGCTAAATTGATGGAAATTAGGACTTCTCAACTTAGCATGTGAGTGTCAAGGATTTATAGAAAATTGTTCGGGATTTTTCTTCACCGAAATTGGACCTCAATTTGGGAAATTGTGTGAGGAAATTGAAGACAAAAAAAAAAAAAAATGGAAATTCGGAGCTTTATGAGAGGGAGCAATTTTGGGCTTCAAAATTGGTTAATTTAGAGAAATTATAAGTGGGAAAGTATTAGGGGACATGAAGTTAATGCAAGGGATGGTATTTGTGGATTTTTAAGCCTTGTTCCAATCCTTTGGTTGAAGAAAACCAGCTGGCACCCGTCACTATCGCCCTTCTTCTTCGAACCCTCTCTCTCTGCCGATTTACCCATCTCATCTCTACCTCTCCACTTTCATTTTCCCTTTGATCTCTGCACCCCCTCACCTCTTCTGCTGAAGCACCACCCACCCAAAACTTCTTCTTTCCTTCATCCATGCCACTCGTCCGTAAGCCAACAAACCTCAGTCAACACCTCTACCCACAGAAGCCTTTTTGTTGACCCAGTTTGCTACTGCCCGCGCCTTCTCTCCCTCATGTGGATGCCAGCATCACCGACCGAGCTGCCACACATCCGAAGTCCCATGCCCTCAGCCCACAAATTCTCCTCCTCCACGCCAACACTTTCACCGAAGCAGCTGACCGGCAAAATTTGCAACGCCTCCAGCGAAGACCACTGTCCGCGTGTTCCTCCATCAACCGAAGCAGCTGCTAGCATGCGTCCCTCCCTTGCCTCCTCTAGCTCGTGTCTTCAACGAGCAAACTCCAGCAACGTCCAGTCTTCCTCAGCTCCTGCCAGGCATTCTCCTCCACGCGTGCGAGACACCACCAACGAAGCAGGCCCGTCAAGTCCAGTGTCTTCTCTCGCCTGGCCAGCTCGCACGAACAGCCCATCTTCGGGCTTTCTTGTTCAGGCCACAAACCAGTGGGAGTCCAGCCCACTTTGAGTCCATCAACGCCAGCAAAAAAACACACGAAAATTTCAGCCCATCCACTCTAGCAAGTTGGTTCGGCCTAGCACGCATTCTTTTCCAAGCCCGCGAAGCCAAAGCCCAAATTTTGAAGCCCAGTGAATTCTTGAAGCCCAAGCCTGCAATTTTGAGGCCCAAGCCCGCGAAGTCAGCCGCTTCAGGCCCGGTTCAATTCAAAAGCAAATCTCAGATTCGACTGAGATTTGTTGGGCCAAGTTTAGGCCCTACCCAAGTTCACTAACGCCGCTAAAATTTTGATTTCGGCTGCCGTCGAGTTGTCGTCACGGTGAACCAGTTTTTGCAATTAACTGGTGAGTTCATACTCTAAACTCTTCTTAGTAGGCTAATAATATTTAAGAGGTGTTTAGATTTATTTTATTAGGAATTAGATGATTAGTTAGATTAAATTAGAAATTTAATTATTTAATCGAGCATGTTAGGTGGTTAGCATGGTTTAGCTAAGGCCTATATAAATTATACTATTTATCTAGAAGGGTTCGGAATTTTCCAGTCCGTATTGGTTATTAATTTAATGATTATGGCCTAGGTTAGTATTTTTAGAATTTAAATTGATTTAATTAATTAATTTCAATAATTATTTAATTATTAAATATTTTCTGAAATTAGGTCGGGATAAATCGGTGACCTAATTTCGTGCTGATTGCAATGGTGTGGTTAATTTCTGCAATTGAGTGTTAAATTATGCAAATTGGGTACTAATTGGATTTTTGGTATTTGATTCCAAAAATTGTGAATTTTCAATATTTATTATGAAAATCCTGGTGTCGGGTTTTGACACCGAAAATAGTTTTTAGTACTATATGAAATAGTGTGATTTCCAAAAATGAAGAATATCAATTTTTTTTGGTCAAGTTGACAATGTACCCACACACGAGTAATTTCATGTGAATTTCTAATACAAAGAAAAATGCCATGCTCACCATTTTAATTGAAGCATTTGAGTGCAATGCACGGTGCCTTGGGCCATATTTGAGTGATCGTGTGATGGTTAAGAGATATCGTCTCGGGCTATTAAGATGGACGTTATCCTTATTCGGGATACCCCCTAGACAACGGAAAGCCGGTCATAGTAGATTATGGACCCTATGCTCCTTTGGGAAAGCCGTCTGAAAGAGACATGCCGTGCTCAATAGGGTGAGACGAAACCTGGCAATGCCAGAAGACCGCCGAACAGAGAGTAATTCGTGTTATATACCGAGATTAAAATTAGGAACGCATGATTAATTGAGTGTGGCATTCCAGTTGTTGGAGCTTTATGTGTTGCTCTTGCTCTCATGTTGTCTGTGATATAAATTGTACTGACCTACAGGGTGAATCTGAGACGAGGTAAGTCTCCTTGATTGTGTGATTAGAACGCTTCTGGGCGTATTTCTCTCCTAATCGGGGTTTAGCGTGCAAACTCGCTGAGATTATATCTCACCCTGTCGTGAGCTTAAAATTTTCAGAGTCATCGAGTGGAGGACCTGGAGCTGAGAAGAGGTGATCGGAAGTGCTTCTTTTGGAAGGCTAGTCTTTTGTAGTTTTTTTGGCCATAGATTTTTGTATATGACTCAGTATATATATAAAAGCATGTTTGTTTGTGAATCTATTGTCCTGTTTTTCTATCCCGAGATAATTATTGTCAGGTGATTTATAATCCGCTTCCGCATGTACAATAAAACAAAAAGGGTCGACGACTAGTCCTGAGAAGTCGCAAATTTTATCGACCAAAGAGGGATGGGCACGCACTTGGGGTTCGAGGCGTGACATCTTTAGTGAGAAGTTCAAGTAATTTTATATTATTCTTTAATAACTTATATTTTTAATATCTTTTACCGTGTCAATAGTCATAATTTATAAATGAGGAAAATGTTTTTATGAAGAGTCTTCACAGCATCCAAAAAGGCATAAACAGCTCATTATGGCATCCTCCTCTAGTATTCATTCTCTTATGTCTTATTTGTTCTATTAGTCTTTAATTTGCCAAAATTGAAAGAAATAACTTCTCCGCTCGCCACTCAACATTCGCCTCGCTCGCTTTGGGTCATTTGTGCCGCTCGCCACTCGATGCTCACTTAGCTTGTTGCTCCTCGCTCAATATTTGATGCTCATTCTGTTCGACGCTCACTCCACTTGATCCTCATCGCTTGCCTTTCTTTGCTAACATTGCTCATCATCAAACCCATTGGGTCGGTACTGTTCTCGGTTGCCCTTTCAAGAAGTACAAAAAATGAAATAAAAAATTATTGGTTGGTCTGAGTTGACTTGGAAACTAGACCAAACCCATTGGGTTAGTCCAATTCTCAATCGCTTTTTTAAAGAGTACAAAAAAATGAAATAACAAATCATCGGTTAGTCCCAGGTTGACCTTAGAGGCGGACTGAACCCATTAGGTCAGTTTGGTCCTCGGTCCCAAGCTTAATAAGGTCGGTCCTCGGTCCAAATAATTGAAGATCAGCACTATGCGAGTTGGACCTAGGGTTAAGGGGTGGGCCGGCCCAACCTGAACTATGCTCACCCCTAATTGGATAATTGAAATCACAAAGGAAATGAGGGATTTGGCAAGAAAAAGTGACATTGGTTGTGTAATTAGGCACACGGGGTGTTTGAGTTCCCAACCGAGGAAAGAGGAAAGCGAATTTGGTTAGAGTAGCCAGCCTGCAATTGGCTGTTAAGTATGTTGGAATAAGGCGATCCATCCTTTGTATCGATTTGTTTTCCAACTTGGCACTTACATTGTGCCTTGTGGAGGAGATGTCGTGCTCGATACGAGATTCTAGAAATGGCGGGCTTTAGAGAGAAGCGAAATACCCATTCCTCATTTTGCTTCTCTTTCGTTTCTCTATTAACTTTTTTCTTACATAACTCTCTTTGTCCTTTAGCATTATTCACGAGGAATTGATATTGAACACTATAGAATATGACTTATCAATTGCAACTTCGTCCACATTTATGTGGAAGTTCCTTAAAGGAAACTAAATCGATGAGAAGGTACTTGGTTTTATTAATGTTATTTGATGTTGTTATGAATTGATTTTTTTTGTTAGAATGAATTGATTTTGTTAGAATGAATTGATCTCGGGGAAAATTCCAAATAAAGGCTTGAGGTGCCTTCATTTTTTCAAATGAGGATCTCGAAATGGATATTGTTTCAAATTAAGACCCAAAGTGCCTTCATTTTTTTAAATAAGAGCCTGAAGAACCATATTAGTTTAAAATAAGGGCATAAATTCACCGACTATGAAGGATAATTTCGTCTTTTTAATTTTTTTCCTTTTTTCTTTATTTTTCGTAGAAAACTAAATAAAACTAAAACTAAAAAAAAAAAAAAAAAAAAAAAGAAGGAAAACATAGGTGGGAAGGCAACCTCCCCCTATAGCCGCCACCCCATCGCCGGTGGGGTAGATAGAGATGGAGAGATTAGACCCTTGTTTTTTTTTTTTTTTTTTTTTGGTCAAAGATTAGACCTTTGTTTGAAATAGTTATAATCACTTGAAGCCTTTCTGTAAGACTGATATAACCATTTTAGGCCCTTATTTGAAATAAAGTCTATTTAAGCCCTTATTTGAGAAAATAAGAGGCCCTTATTTGGAATTTTTCCTTGATCTTATTTCATTAGTATTGAACACGATCTGATTTGGATTTTTATTTGTACCTTCAACTAGATCAAGCACTTGTCCTTTTTCTATATCAATCTTTGCCTAGTTTAGCATGAGACGCTCACATTTCAAACTTCAGTATCGGTTGCCGCTGCAAGTAACACTGCCCATACCACTATTAAAGGGTGTAAGCCATGCAGTATAATTTAACCAATTGCAGTGCCTGACAAATCTCGTAAGTAGCGAGAGACTTCAAATTATTGTTTATTATATCTTTCATCTCTCTGTTTATATCCTCTAGGGACTTAGGGTCATTTCCTTTTGGATAATTTTCCTTTGTACAGGGAATGCTCAAGAGTGATGGTGACTTTCCATCAAAAAGCAAGGAGAAGTGTCAAGAGTGTGTATAATAAGTATTGCACGAGTGGATATGACTACGTAACTAAAGCTGAACCGGCTCGTTTTCTCTCGAAGACCAAGTTTAGCATATCCCGTGTCTTCAAGCTTACCTGTTTGTTCAAGCTTTTTTGTGTTTTGAGAGAACTAAGAGACCTTTAACAGCATCTTGTTTTGGTGTCTGATGAGGTATTTGTGTTAAGCGGCTCTTTGGTTTTAGAGGGTTCTGGTAATAGCTGTAGAGGTGATTTCGAGCTTATCGGCTCTTTCAAAGCCCTCGAACAGAAAAACCTTAATTCCCCACCATCTTTCTTCCTAAATTTCACGGCTGATGCAAAATCCTATTCCAAAAAATTGATGCAGAATCTGTCTGGGAGGGAGTTTTGCATTGAAGAACGATAAGAGCCAGACTGGAGTCATTTCATATTTCATCATTCAATTGGGAAGTCACAATGTCAGCAGTCATAAATTGCTTTGTATGAATCGAACATGAGAAACAACTTCCTGGCGAACTACATCCCTTCGTATTTTTCCTGTTGTAGTAGTCGGGAAAGGCTTCTTCCAAGGAATGAAAGTTTTTGGTATCTCAAGCCTGCAAAGAAATTATTGATATATTATTTTGCTTGATAAGATCGATAATGATGGATAAAACATTAAAAAATCAACATACGCCTAGAAGTTCACGTGGCCGTGTGCATGGGTTGTGTTTGAGAGAGAGAGAGAGAGAGAGAGAGAGAGAGAGAGAGTTTAGGATCAAAGTAGCTGGATATTTGAAAGAGCAATACCCTGTTAAGTTCTTGTATCTGTAGTACTGTCAAAGAATTTCATCAGACAACAAACGTTCTTCTTTTTCATCTCGAAGTTCATGGCTTTTATCAGACCAAAGCCAGTTCTCTTTCACACGAATAGACCCAACAACCATCTCAGTCAGGCGAGCTTCAGGAATTCCTACGATGACAATTCCAGCTACTCCTGGATGTTGGAACAGTATTGCCTCTACCTATGTTGCGAAACAAGAACACGTCCCAGGAAAATGAGCTTCTCGTACATCTTTTCACGGTAGCTAACCATGATTTTGAGAAAATAAAAAGGTTCAATATTTGCATCTACCTATCAGAAATCTATGCTTGGTCAAAGGAAAAAAAAAAATCATTTCTAAGCCAATTCATACATGATAATTCTATTACCTCTTCAGGTAAACATTTTCTCCCCCAGTCTTGATCCGACCACTTTCTCGACCAATGAGCCATGCCTGACCATGCTCATCAATGAAACCAACATCATCAGTGTATGAATGACTGTTAGAGACTGATGACCGAACTTGATGCAGTATCCAATCCTCAAATGTGGACATCTGGTTACAATTTTCCCAATGCCAATTGAATCATCACCATCTGTCCTCAATTCAACATGTGGGGCAGGTTTGCCCACACAAATGCCTTGTGGTGTTTGAACTGAACTGAGATCTGTTCCGACATGAAAATGAAGGGGCTGGTAAGGAAAACGAGAAATGTGGGTCATAGAGAGTCATGGACGTTAGTGAAGAACAAGTCTGTGTCATTCCTGCATATTGAGAAAACAAAGGAGAAAAAAACAGTATGATAAGGAAAGAAATTCAATGCACTTTGCTAGCAGGTTCTACTCCAACTAGCATCGACGCGGTACAATTAACAGCATTATGGTTTAGAGGATGCACACCATAGGCTGAGAGAATCTTAGCTCTTGGGAAGAAGTTGCCAGCTTCTTTAATAAGATCAATTGACAAACTCCCTCTGCCATTCAATATCTTTTTGACAGTCTCTTCCTTTCCACGGTCCCTTCTCCCTGAGGAAACTTGGAATTAAGCGGAAGTACCCCTCGAAAAGCATAACTTGGAACTTAGATAATGTAACGGCCAATGCTCTCTACACATTATATTTAATATTTACATTGCTTGTTAAATATCACTCTTTGTAGGTAACCTGAGAAAAGATATTAGATCAGCGACCATGGCCAGAACAGTGATCAAAGCAGTGACGTCACGTTTCTCTATAACCTCAACGGCTGTTTTAGCTTCAAACTTGGGCATTAAGACATGGCAAGCTCCAACCATTAACATGGCCATGGCCGATGAGAGACCCCCAATGTGGCACAAATGAGCAGTACGCAAATAAACCTGCAAAAATTGAATAAAAAGAAATTCACTTGTCATATTACTCTGACTCCAATTGCCTGTGGACCTTCCAAATATGGAAACAATCACTTGAGACTTATCATGACAATGATTATAGAATTTTCGATTGCCAAACAAGCATGAAGACAATAAAAGAGAAGAAACTTGGAAAGGGCGTACGTCATTCTCACTGTAACCACATATGGCTATTTTTGCCATAGATTGTATGAACAACGCCGAATGGCTTATAGCAACTCCTTTTGGCTTCCCAGTAGTCCCTGAAGCCAGTAAGCCCAGTAAAGCTAGACATCTAGAAATGAAAACTTAGCACGTGCCATGCATAACTACAAACTATCAATGCCACATTTTCCCAAACTTAGGCATCAAAGTGGCAGATAATTGACATAGTGACAACACCTGTGAAAATCACAGAGAGAAAGGTAAATCTATAGCCAAAACCTACGCCCAAAGAAATCTATTAAGTAATGGAATGCAAGACAACATCTGAACGTAGAAAGCAACATCACACAATGTAATCCTTTAATTTGAAAAACCCTAAAAAAAATTGCCGAGAAATATGGACAAAGAAGCTTTATCTAGGGAGTCTTGTTCAGAAGTACGGTCAGCAAAGTATCTTAAGCAACAGGTGATCAACCCAAAAGAAAGCCGTATATTTACTGATCACATTGTCAATGCATATACATCTAACGTAAGTGAAGCAAGACAATTGTAAACTTATTCCATACTGAAACAGGGATCAATTATCACAGAAACAGAGAATTTGCAATATAGTATCTTCAAACGAGCTTAACTTTTAGATATAACTAAGATTATATGTAGATTAAAGTACCATTTACATTTTATAAACTGCTACATAAGCACCTTATTAAGCACATGACTAGTTCAACCAGAAGTTATGCACAACACATTCAAGACTGTTCTCAACAAATTCACACACTTAAAGATAGCCGACGGGAAAGCAAATATGCTGACAATTAGAGCATTGCTAACCTTGAGAGTATTGTTCAGTGATTCATCATTACTAGCATAAGTTTGAGTCAAATCTTCATGTTTGATCCTACGGACGAAATTTTTGGATGTCTACAAGAAAGTTTCAGGGAAGCAATAAGTATAAATGCAAAGAATGATAACAAAGTTCAGTGAAATGTAGAAAGAATACTAACATGGAATACCATTGATTTAGTAAGCACTTCGTCCTCTTCCTACAATTTTCCTTCCCGTCATACCAACAAAGTCAGGGATAAGCCGACAATTAGGTCGAAGTCGAAGTAAGAAGAGCAATGAATTCTACCTAGTGACAGCGGCTGGAGCTTTGACCCTCCTCACTTTATTCAGAATGCTAATTTAAAGCAGATGGGAAATAACTCATACCTTTGCAGCAGATGTACGTTGCAAGCCCTGCAGCATTGCATCTGTGCTCACGGTTGCACGCCCAGACTGGAAAAAATAATGCCCACCCGTTAGCACCACAAGAATATAAAAAGTTCTGAGCAACAGAAAAACAAGGAAATCAATTACCGTATATCGGTATCTGCACAAATACATATTCAAATCAAGAAACTCACATTCACAGATTACATTTCATGAAGCGCTACTGGAGTGTCCATCTCCCTCTTGGAATCTAAAGTTTCATTTTCCAAGTACTTGATGCGATAATGCATCTCTTCAGTCTCCCTTTTTCTTTTCTCACCCTCCACCGCCTACCCAGACCCAAATGAAGAGGCCCGAGTCACACACTTCCCAAAGATCAACAAACTGTTTAAAAAAAAAACAGAAAATTCAAAAGACGAGATCTTGTACCTCATCCTGCAGACGCCAGGGCTT
Source organism: Eucalyptus dawsonii (assembly GCA_016097615.1). Classification (NCBI taxonomy): domain Eukaryota; kingdom Viridiplantae; phylum Streptophyta; class Magnoliopsida; order Myrtales; family Myrtaceae; genus Eucalyptus; species Eucalyptus dawsonii. The sequence continues at coordinate 2,814,176 of CM027874.1, forward strand.
AAAAGTTCTCGTGGCCCCTGACTCCATGAGGTAATCAGAATTGCGTGGATTAGTTTTGATGGTGAGCTCAGCAGAGCAATGGGTACATTTAGAGTAAAACCTCAATATCCAGATACCCAGATACGTCTGCTCGCGAAAACAAAAGAACACCGAGAATTAGAACAAAGTCGACAACTTTGGAATGAGAAATAGAGTCGAAGGTGTGCAACTGACCTTACCGACGACGTCCTCCTTCCTGGAATTGAACTCGGTGCCCTTGTAATGTAATTCCCGCAGGTGTTGCATAGGATGCTCATCGGAAGCTTCATCCAAACCTTAATCTGCCGATTGTTGGACCTCCGAAGCCTGGGCAGCTTCGAAGGGACGAAATCCAGCGGGTAATACTTTTTCACCACCACTCTCCCTCCCTCATCGCCTTCTTCTACTCCTCCTCCTCTTGTTGGGAAGAATGGATCCCCGAAAACCGGATTCGACACTAAATCAAACCCCTAAAACAAATGCGGAAGTGAAGCCCGAGAAATACATGTATCACCTATCGTAAAGCATACCACGGAATCGAGCGTACCTTGTTTGCCACAAATTAAACACCAATGCTGAAGATTGAGGAAGAGAAACCGATCCTATTCAATCCGATGACATCGATTGGCCTTGAAGGGAAGACGGCGTTGCCTTAAGCGTTCGTCTTTTTCTTTTGGAGGGAGAGAGGGAGAGGAACGTACGTTCGTTATGCCAATGGGTGTGTGCCTCCCTCTCTCTTTCTCTTTTTATACGTCCCTCCAACAGAAAGAAACGTACCCCTTCATCCATGGGCCATAATCCTGTGGGCCGGGTTTTCAGGCCTAACATGGGTGGACGGGCCAACTTAGGCCCATCGCCTAAAACCATCATCTCCCACTCGCACATGGTGGGCTGAACATAATTCTCTTTACCTCTCTTCAACATTCATACTGGTGAATAATCCGTACGACCAGTATACTTTGAGAGCTCGTTGCCATACATCTGTTAGGAATATATAGCAGCTCATAATGGGCATCACATCCTGAGTAGATTTAGTATGTAGTACCCTAGATCGAACGATCACATTTATATTTCTCTTGATCTCTTTTCAAACAATGATATATATATATATATTGTATTCACAATTATGATTATCCCAAAGACAGTCATAATTGGTTAACTAGTGAATACAAAACTACAATGTGATTCTCCAAATTCGATCTTCCTCTTTCCTTCAAACTCTCAATTTCAGTTCAGCTTGTTTTTCTAGAAATGTCCCATTAGATCGAATCACTCATGACCATTGGCAACATCCTAAGATAGCAAACACTAAATAGAAATCTTGAGAATAAGTAAGAGTCATAAGGGGACTAAAAATTTGAGGAACTCTTTTCCTCAAGAGTCTCACACGACATAAAAGTTGAGATCAAACTTTTGCTACTCTTATTGATCGTCTCATGCATACGTAGTATGAAATACGTATTACGGTATTAACTCCTTTCCCATGAAGCGTATGTCTACACCTTTCAATACTGTACAGATGATAGTTCAGACATACCTAATGTCTAACTTGAGTTCACATATCTACTCATTCACAAAATTCATCAGAACTCACATCTGGCATCATAGACAGATAAAGTAAAATATGTGGGTTATTTTACTTTCGGACATCTTTACTATTATATCATCATCTTAACACTCAGTTAAGGCGACATATGTATTTTAAGCTTGAGCTCTCGATTATCACCTAGATAATAAGCTTAAAAACAGTCTCATCTCTATTTATCACACAGTAAATAGAGGCGATTACCCGTGTGAGTGGGCTAATCTTATATCTGTCCGACATACTTTCTCAACTTAAAATAATACACTGAGCATTAAGATGCATAAAGATCAAACAAAAATTCATAGGCATTAATGATGAAAACACAAATTCATCAAATGTGAACACTTAGGGAAATTACAATATTCAGTACATCAGCTTCTACGCAATCCTAGAGATTTCATATGGCCACAAAACACATCTCTAGGTATTGGCTTTGTCATAGGATCTGCTACCATTCTATGCGTAGTATGTACTCTAAGTTCACGTCTTTTCGTGCAACCATATTCTTTACAAAATTATACTTGGTATCTATGTGTTTGGTCTTGCCATGATATTTTGGATCTTTGGTGTACGCTTTCGTTGCTTGGCTATCACAGTTAACCAATAATGAATCTGCAACACTTCCAATAACACCTAAATGATCCAAAAAATCTCTTAAGCCAAACACCTTCTTACACTGCTGCTGATAATGCCACAAACTCAACTTCTATCGTGGACAAGGCTATACATGTTTGTTTCTTACTGCTCCAACATATGGTGCTATTATTCGGTAAGAAAACAAACCTAGAGGTAGATTTCCTTTCATTTAAATCTCCTCCTCAAACAGCATCAAAATAGCTTTAGAGTCGCAGATCCTTTCCTTGACAATTTATCGTATAATCAGCAGTCCCCTTTAGATACCTTAATATTCTTTTAACAGCTTTCCAACGTGCTTGACCTGGATTGGATTGGTAACTTCTCACAATTCCAACTGCAAAACATATGTCAGGTCTTGTACACATCATAGCATACATCAAGCTTCCAATAGCACTAGCATAAGGAACATTTTTCATTTATTCCTTCTCTTGTGGAGTCCCTGGACACAGTCTATGGCTCAAACCTTCACCGTTTGTAATAGGAGTGTCTATGGGTTTACAATCTTGAAATCTTAACTCCAAGAATGTATACAACATCACCCATGTCTTTCATCTAAAAGTTGGAAGACAACAAACTCTTGACAGTATTGACAAGCTCTATATTGTTTCCGGCAATTAGTATATCATTAACATATAATGATATGATCACAAATTGATCCTTGGATCTTTTGATATATACACAATGATCCTCGTCAATCATTGTAAAATCATATGCCACTATGGCATTATGAAAACGTATATATCATTGTCTCGACGACTGCTTAAGGCTATATGTCGACCTCAAAAGTCGACATACCTTTTCTTCTTGACCTTTCACTATGAAACCAGCAGATTGTTCCATATATATTTCTTCCTCTAATTATCCATTGAGGAAAGCAGTCTTTATATCCATCTGATGTAACTCAAGATCTATACTAGCCACTATTGTCAGAATAATGCGAATCAAGGTAAATCTCATTTCAGGAGAAAATGTATATTTATAATCAATTCCTTCCTGTTGATTATACCCCTTCGTCACAAGGCGAGCCTTATGCCTTTTTATCGAGCCATCAGCCTTTCGCTTTATTTTGAGAACCCACTTGTTCCCAATAGCTCTGCGCCCTTTTGGAAGATCAACCAGTTCCCAGACTTGGTTTGATTTCATTGACTCCATTTCCTCTTCCATTGCATGAATCCATTTTTCTCACTAGGGAAACTTAGAGCCTCATGTATATTTCTTGGCTCATCCTCATCTTGTGGAGCAATCATAAAAGTTTCCCCTTCAATGTCAAAACGTCGACGGGGAATACTTTGGCAACTTGTTCGCCGTATGGGAGATTGTACACTTAGTACATCATTCCTCATTATGCTCCCACTAGGATTAGATAATGATGATGTCGTCTTATCATGTGGTTGTAATTGAGAATGAGTTGAATTCAATTCATCACTTCTCATATTACTCCCACTTGGACGAACTCCACTAATATCATTATCTCAATCCAAGGTTTCAAATATGGAATATTCTTCACCTATTCCACCATTCTTAGGAAATTCATCCTCTAAGGATGTGACATCTCATGATTCAAATTCAGTTATACTCCTACTTTCCTGCTCACCTATGAACACATACCCTTTCGAGTGTTCGGAGTATCTCATTAAAATACTTTTCTTTCCTTTGGGACCCAATTTCCCAAACTTGTGAGAGGACTCATGAGTATAGGCAGCATAACCCCATGGCTTAAGAAAACTTAAGTCCGGTTATCTACATATCCATAACTCATATAGAGTGGAAATAACTGATTTGGAAGGCACCCGGTTAACTATATAGGCGGCAGTTAACAACGCATCACTCTAAAAAGTGATAGGTAAGTTAACATGCGCCATCATGGACTTAACCATTTTCAATAGGGTTCTGTTTCTTCTCTCTGCAACACCATTTTGTTGAGGAGTATATGAAATAGACAACTGTCTTTCTATTCCTTTTTTATCACATAATTTTCTGAACTCATCAGATAAATATTCTCAACCTCGATCGAATCTCAATGCTTTTTATTTTCTTGTCTAATTGATTTTCTACCAAGTTCATAAACCTTTTGAAACAACGTAATGCTTCATATTTATGAGAAATCAAATAGACATATTCGAATCGAGTATAATCATCTATTAAAGTGATGAAATAAACAGCCCCATGCCTTCCTTTCACATTCATTGAACCACATACGTTAGAATGGATTAAATATAGAGGAAATTCAGCTCTTTTACCTTTTTCCAAATGGTTTCTTTATCGTTTTTCCTACTAGGCAATTCTCACATATTGGCAAATCGACTTTTTCAATGTTGCCTAACAAGCCCTCTTTGGCTAGTCTTTTCATATGTAGTTGGCCAATATGACCAAGTCTAGCATGCCATACATTCACATCATTATCATATGAAGTAGAAGACGTGAAATAAGGGAATAGCAAATATTGACATCATCATAGTCAACATTTAGTACAATAAAACCATCCAGAAAGTGACCACAATTATAGTAGTTTGTATCCAAATACAAATCTACACTCCTATTATGGAAGTTCACACTAAAACCAAGCTTAACCAACACCAAAATAGACACTAAATTGCGACGAATCTCCGGAGCATATAGAACATCATGTAGAAACAAGGTGCGTCCACCACACATGTTCAATTGGCAGGTGCCAATCCCTTTAACTTCAGCTCTGGAGTTATTTCCTACATAGATCTACTTAGTTCCAGTAGGTATTCGTTGGAATTCCACGAAGGATCCTCTATCCTTCCTTACATGGTCTGTCGCTCCTGAATCTACAGTCCACAAAGGATTGGATTCAGCCAATACTACAGAACTTGACACATAAGCTAAGTTCTCAAATGTACAAGAGGTGTTTGCTTTTTTCGGCTCACAACAATTGTGAGCATAGTGACCCTTCTTATTACAATTGTAACACCTCACCCTTGACATTTTCTTCACTTGAGGACGTTTTCCTCTCTTGTGTTGGTTAACTCTTGATTTCTTGCAATAAGGATTTGATCATTTGCATTCCCACATATTGAACGAATTAATATGCTTGCGCTTAGAGCTCAAAGCCCCTTCTGAGCTAGAACCAGCATTGCAAATGTCTATTTTCAGCTCAAATGTCATTAGGCGGTTTTCTACTAGCTCAAGGTGGCGCATGGAATCCTCAAAATCTTCCATAATATGGTCAAGAGCTTCTAGTGCTTCTTGCTTTTCCAGCACATATTGAATCTTCATATTCAATATTTCACAATTGTTGCCGTTCATATCAGCAATTACGTTCTTAGTTACTGAAACCATCGATCAACACATCGTACATATATGCACGAATAATTAATGCCTATCATTTATGCATCCACTTTGCACAGACCCATCATATCAATGAATAATTTCAAGTCGGTTTCGGAATCAAAAGGTCACTATGTTTTCAATCATCCTCCAAAAATCCTAACTTAAAAATATTATTAATATAATTATTTTATGCAAAATAAATTTTATGAAGTTACAAAAACTTCTATAAACTACACACAACAGTCAACAATAACAGAAAGCAAACAATATCTAACATCCAATAGAATAACAATGCTTTCACATAATGCAACTATCCATTACACTAAGCAATATATACAGAGGAGAATATCAACATGGAAAGAGATATTTACACCCATAAAACATCTCATAATTAATCTAAGAAATAAATAGGGAATGTCCCTTCTAATCTATTAGTCAAAACATCTGAGAAAACTGAAAGCACATTTTCCAACCATGGAAAAACTTTTGGAGAGCTTTCATGTCGCCACCAAGGCGCATTCACTCTGCACCATGTGACGCTCAATCTAAGGGTTGAAATTTTGGTTAACTCAATCCTACAGTACTCTCTTACAAAAGCTTCCATTAGCCTTCTATAACCCGAGACCACGTTGACCTCTCACAGCCGATCTAACATTGCTTGCCATTCAGCTGGAAGAGTATTCATCAAAGCCGGCACCTTCTCAAAATCCGGCATAAGATAATCATTCCAGATGATTTCCTGTATCATCTGATTGACTTTGACTACATATGATACTAAATCACCGTCATGCCACCGATAATTAGCTAAGTCTGACATCAGCCTTTTAAGTCTTGCACTTCCCTCGTTCGTTCTCGGGATTGCAAGTATTCGTGCATAACGCATCATAGTTTCTGCAACAAATGCAGAACTAAAAATGGATAACTTATAATCCATAATGAACATAAGGGAAAATACATAATTTTCTAAAAATTCATGCAACAAATGCAGAATAAATAATAGATTACATATAATCCACATAGGCATAAATGAAAAAGAAACAAATTCATTTTTTTTTTTTCGGGTTAACGGTCAACGGTCGTCGCTCAACAGATGGTCAATGGGTCAACGGGCGCGGGTTGTCGGGCCGGTTGGACCGGTCCGACCGGACGAACCGGTTGGCCCGGTCGGCTCCGTCGGGCCGAGCGGCCCGGTCGGGCCGGGCCGGAAGGACTGATAGGCACGTGTCGCGCGCCTGCGAGGGCTGACGTCACGCAGACATCAGCCGGTGCGTGCGCGGCACGCGCTAGGCTTCCGCGCGGGTCGGGTCGCCGGCCAGCGACCGGCCGGCCAACGGTCATCGGCGATGACGTCACTGATGATGTCATCCAGGCGGTTACCGTGACGTCACGGTGATGTCAGCACGCGCAGGTTCGCCGATCGGCGCGTACCGGTTTGCCTGCCGTCGGCGCGCACGTGTCGGTTCGCCACCGGCGCGTGTGGCGCACGCGCTGGCTGATGCCAGCGCTTCGGGCGCGTCGCGCCCATGCGCAGCGGCTTCTGGCCGCGCGTGTGGGCGCGTTCGGCATCTCCAGGCAGCGCACGACATGTCACCAGACTCGTCTCGACGAGCCCTTTCACCCTATGTTTTCAGAAATTGATTTCGACTTACAGAAACTCCAAAAAATCGATGAACAGTGCTCGGGTGTCGGGATTTTCGCCCCGATCGGTTGGCCCGGTCGGCTCGGTCGGGCCGGGCCGGAAGGACTGACAGGCACGTGCCGCGTGCCTGCGAGGGCTAACGTCACGCAGACATCAGTCGGTGCATGCGCGGCACGCGCCCAGGCTTCAGCGGTCGTCGGTCGCCGACCCGCCGCCGACCGCCGGCCAACGGTCATCGGCGATGACGTCACTGATGATGTCATCCAGGCGGTTACCGTGACGTCACGGTGACGTCAGCACGCGCAGGTTCGCCGATCGGCGCGTACCGGTTCGCCTGCCGTCGGCGCGCACGTGTCGGTTCGCCACCGGCGAGTGTGGCGCACACGTTGGCCGATGCCAGCGCTTCGGGCGTGTCGCGCCCACGCGCAGCGGCTTCTGGCCGCGCGTGTGGGCGCGTTCGGCATCTCCAGGCAGCGCACGACATGTCGCCAGACTCGTCTCGACGAGCCCTTTCACCCTATGTTTTCAGAAATTGATTTCGACTTACAGAAACTCCAAAAAATCGATGAACAGTGCTCGGGTGTCGGGATTTTCGCCCCGATCGGTGTCGGCCGATTAATTTCGCGAAAATTCAATCAAAAATCATTCATAAAACATCAAGGGGATCGGGAAAATATGAACTAGGGCTCTGATACCAATGTTGGGAATAACGGATCCCCGAAAACCGGATTCGACACTAAATCGAACCCCTAAAACGAATGCGGAAGTGAAGCCCGGGAAATACATGTATCACCGATCGTAAAGCACACCACGGAATCGAGCGTACCTTGTTTGCCACATATTAAACACCAATGCTGAAGATTGAGGAAGAGAAACCGATCCTATTCGATCCGATGACATTGATTGGCCTTGAAGGGAAGACGGCGTCACCTTAAGCGTTCGTCTTTTTCTTTTGGAGGGAGAGAGGGAGAGGAACGTACGTTCGTTATGCCAACAGGTGTGTTCCTCCCTCTCTCTTTCTCCTTTTATACGTCCTCCAACAGAAAGGAACGTACCCCTTCGTCCATGGGCCAGGCTTTCAGGCCCAACATGGGCGGACAAGCCAACTTAGGCCCATCGCCTAAAACCATCACCTCTCAACTCGAAATGAAAACGAGCTCGTCGACCGTAGATAGAGGGGGTCCGAAACAGGCGGGAGTCGAGCTGTGAACCCGCTGCGAAAAAACCCAAGAATCGGACAGGGTCGAGTCGGGTGGCGCTTCGGGAAGAGGAGGGTGGCGATGGAGGTCAAGGCCTAGCGGTGACAAGAAGGAAAGCAGCGTGCACGCCCCTGCCGGAGGAGGTGCCCGACGATGGGAAGCTGGTGGTTCAGGGGCGGAACGCTCAAGGAGGCGAAGGCGGGAATGTGAAATCTTAATTTTTCCGATTTGTGATTATTATTGGGCCGGCAGTTTTCTGATATATTTATATATTGATATTGATGAGGGTCGTGTGGATTCAATTAATTCAAATAAACAAAAAGAAAATCACATATCTGGATGAGTAAGGAAGGAAATACTTAATTTTCGTTAAATAGAAAAGTATCGACCACAGTTAAATTTTGCCAATTACCTTGCTAAAAATACCTAAATATTATAAAATTCGTGCATCATTAGAAATTAATAGTTTTAGTTATTCCCAATCAACTGTTCATTTTCTTTAATTTTTTTATTATCAGCACTTAAAAATTGCTAACTCTTGGTTAAATTCTCCCATTTATTTTCAATTTCATCAAATGATCTCAAGTCTACATCGCGAATTCGATTACACGAAATTAACCTAAGATCAAATTAGGTGATTAGATCGAATAGATGCACACATATCATCTACCAAAACAGGAAAAAAAAATTATTGCCAATATATTTTATTGAATGGATGAAACCGAATGAGCAGATTTAGCAAGTTCCTTTTTCTCTTAAGCACAATAGTAATTTCCATGATTTCATTGTTAGAAAAATTAAATTCTTCTATACAAGAATTTCAAAGTATGGAATCATGATTCGTTTAAGTATATCTTTTATGGCATCAATCAATTCACAATAGCATTATAAATTATCATATTAATACTAACACCATGAGAGAATCACACCACCTTAGTTAGCTAAGAGCCCACGACCACATAAATCATGTATCAAAGTTCCATACCTCGGATGACCTACTCTAATTCTATTTTAATATCATACAACCATATAGGATCATACAACATACAACATGAACACGTGAACTCAAACAAGGACAATCAATATAATGAATTTGGGCAAATGCACTCAACTAATCAAACATAACCTCGTGATCGGCCTTTGATTTACATGTATTATGAGCTGTCCTATGACCTCTATCTGATTAATTATAGCCAATGATATTTGATCATCCCTTACGTTCATAAGTGGTGGTCAAGATCGAGTGACTCCTAGAATTACGGTCTCGGTATATCCATTTGGTTTATCCTGTGTATATGCAGCGATCCTAGAACATCCATCTAAAAATCACGTGCAAAGGAAATATGGATTCATGCCCTTAGGTCCTAAGACCTTGATTCTCAATCAATCAATCCATAAAAGTCTCTTGATAGTCTATGCCGTATGTTTGAGACCCCCAAGATTCTTCATTTCAAACTCCGTCGCCCATCTCTTTTGAAGTGCAAAGATCTCTTCCACGTCATCCCCCGTGATAATCGTGTCATCCATATAGATTATTAGAGCATAAAGTATGATCTAAGTTACTCTAGTGAAAACCATACTTCTTCATTGCCAAGTTGAATTGTTCAAACGATACGCGGGGTGATTGTTCTAGACCATGCAACAAATGTTGCAAGTTACACACAACCCATGTTTTTTTGGGAAATAGTGTAGCCTGGTGAAATATCCATATAAATCTCCTCCTCAAGGTCGCCATGAAGAAAGGTGTTCTTCACATCGAACTAGTGTAATGGCCAGTCTAAATTTGCACCAAGAGATAATAAGACCCTGATAGTGATCAATTTCGCCACCGGTGAAAATGTCTCTTGATAGTCTACGCCATATGTTTGTGTATATCCCCTTATATCTTTCTATAGATCCATCCACCTTATGTTTAATGGAGAAAACCCATTTGCAGCTCATCATCTTTTTTCCATCTAGTAATAGAACAAGATTTCATTTTTTTTTCTTTAGCGCCTCCATTTCTTCTTTTATCAATTGAATTCACTTCAGATCTGCTAAGGCTTCTTGTATTTCAATTGTATTCAAATGCCTCAAGAGGTTTTGATAATCTCCAAGATGATACATGGTTTGCAATAGGATATTTTGATCTCCTTTCCTCAAAATCTATTGAGTATTGATTTGGGGGCTTTCCACGATTATTCCTGAAAGATAAGTAGTAACTGATAGAGGTATCCGAGTCATCAAGAGAAGAAGGTGTAGTAGGAGAGCTTACCTCAAGAATATTCTCAGGAGAAGGATCATTGGGTACTGAAGAGTGAGGAGATTTAGTAATCTGTGTAGTACCATCATTGTCAATTCTTACTATTTGTCCAACTTCCTGCTCAATCCCCTGCTCAATATCGATTCTATCCTTCTCACTAACCATTGCTTCACTTTTTCACTCACTAGGCTGCCAAGTTGTCCAATTTCAATTTGTACTAGAGTGTCTTCAAATACAACACAATCCCACCAATTCTGTCTTTCAACTAATATCTCCCCCTGAAAGGAAGAATTGGATGCTAATAACAAAAAAAAAAAAAAAACTTTTAGATTCCATGAAGGCTATGTCCATGTGACATAGGTACGTTTGGTAGTAGAATTGTAATATTGATATCCCTCTTTTTGTGTGCCATACCCCAAAAAAACACAACAGACTGCACAAGGGTCCAGCTTAATACGTTGATTTTAAGGGAGATGAACAAAAGCGACATATTTGAAAACTTTAGGAGGAATCAACAAAATAGATGGTAGAGTAACATGGTTGGAAAGGACTTATGATGGAGTCTTGAAATTCAGCACCTTTGAAGGCATGTGATTTGATAAACATATTGTTATGACCCCAGCATTGTCCTAGTATCTATTTAGTAGATGTGAACCAATCAATAATGCATGAGTAGTTTTTAAGATATGTTTGTTTTTCCATTCGACAACTTCATCTTGTTGTGGTGTTTGAGTACCAGAGATTTCATGAAGAAGACCATGATTCGTGAAATAATTTTGAAAATCCTTATCAACATGCTCTCCACCATTGTCAGAACAAAGAATTTGTGTTTTAGCTAAAAGTTGGGTCTGAATCATAGCATGAAAAGTTTGAAACATACCAAACACATCATCTTTGTGTTTCAGCAAGTATAACCAAGTCATTCGAGTACAATCGTTAACAAATATCACGAACCAACAAATTCTAAAAATAGTAGTAATTGGAGTGGGTCCCCAAACATCAAAATGAATTAACGCAAAGGGAATATCACTTTATTGCAGGCTTATTGGGAAAGATGCACTACGTCTTTTTAGCCAAAATGCAACTTTCACATTTAAAAGTTGAATCATGTATGATGGAAAAAAGAAAAAAAGGACATAGGTACTTCATATAAGTGATGACGAATGTCCCAAACGATGATGCCATAGCCAAATCAGTCTCTCCTTGATACTAGTTGAATGTTGCATGTTATTTGTTGGACTAGGACTAAAATCATCCATGGAGTATAACCCCCTCTCTTAGTACCATGCCCATTGATCTCCATTGTGAGAATATCCTAAAAAGACAAAAAGTAGGATAGATTAGAGCAACACAATTTAGCTCTTTAGTGGCTTGGCCTACGGACATCAATTTATTTGAGAGAGATGGAACCAACAAAGTACTGGATGAAGAGAAATAGGGTGAGAGAGTAACAGTCCTAGCTCCAGTAACAAGGTGTATGACCCCATTAGCATTGGCAACATTACTTCGCCTTGATTGGTAATTTGGACAAATGCATTTAAACAGAATGTCACGTGGTCAGTTGCTTCCGAGTCAACAATCCATCCACTATAATTATCTTGATTATAGCTAAGCAATGCATAACCACAATTACCTTGATTATTGAGAGTAGTTGAATTACTTGACGATTCCACTTGTGCAATTAAAGATAAGTGAGGTTCTGCATTTACCAAAGAAACTTGCCCCAACCCACTATTAGCATGTTTTCGTGCCTTGAGTTTTTTTCCCACAATTCTAGGTACCCATGTAACTTAAAGCAAGTTTTTATAAGTATGCTTCATGTTTCCATATTGTGTAAAGCCTCATTCTAATTGTACCTTGGCCTTTGATGTTGTATTCATCTTTCCACCTCTTAGAGAGAGAGAGGAAGAACCAATTTAAAAAAATTGGAGCATTAGTGGTCACTGAGGTTCCATCTTGACTCCTTTGGAGGCCATGGAATTAGCATGTGTAAAATTTATGCTTGGTGTCATAACTACTTATCTAACATCCTCCCTTTGGACATGAGCATAGACTCGTTCAATCATAGGGAATGGTTGAATTTGAAGCACATCAGTCTGTATGTTTTTTAGACGATCATCCAACCCATCAAGAAAAACATAGACTCTATTTTCCTATATAACATTGTAGACTCAACATTCACTCATAACCATATTTATAGCCATATAAAGATGTATTAAAATCATCAAGTAGATAATAATCTTGCAAAAAATTTGAGATTTTTACAATAACACATGAAAGTACTTGGTTAAATAAGATTAGCATCCAAGAGTAAATTTGCAATTGTGGTTCCTAACAAATATAAAAGGTAGTCGACTTGGAATTGGGTGTTGACACCTAAATTTTGGCGACCTGTTTAGTCATTTATCATATTAAAAAATTATGGGTTAATTTTACCCCTAAAAAATAGTTAATTGCATAGCATATAGTTTTAGGTGCATTTATTTTTTATTTGCATTTACATTGGGCTGGTGACGGATGGATTCGAATTGATGGTTGGGGAACTTTAAGTTGATGAGCCAAGCTAAGCCCACAAAAAAGAAATTGGTCCAAGCCAGTATCCTGAGATATTTTATGGATTTATCTTTGTGAGATTTGAATTCAAAAGCAAATATTACGTTTGGAAAAACAAATATTGCGTTTCAAAAAGAAATCATTGTGGATATGGATTTGAAAACCCTAATCCGTGCCCTATAAATAAGTAAACATATGTAGGGTTTGTGAGGCCACACATATTGAATACATGGCCATTGAGAAAAAAACGTGAGGGGGGCGACACAACTAACATTCCCGGCCGCAACTGAGAGAAAAAGAGCTGCAGCCCTAGAGAGAGAGCATTAGAGAGAAAAAAAAAGCCAAGAGGAGAAATCGTGGAGGCCAGCAAATCAGAATTTCAAAACACAGCCAAGAGAATACGTGTGAATAGAGAGGAAGAAAGGGAGGCCACGGTCAGTCATACATCCTCACGGCCACGCTTCACCGATCTTCGTCGCCACCGTCGGTGTCCTTGCTGCCATCTGCTGCTGCCCAACGAAGCTGAGAAGCTATTGCCGTGCATCCGTGTGATTTGCAAGTGACGCGTGAAAGAACAGGGAGAGTACACGGACGGAGGATTGGATCCAAGAATAAAAAATTAATGATTTCTCAACGTGGAGAGATAGAGAGAAACACAAGATCTGGCGCGGCTCCCAGACCGCGACTTGTCTACGGAATTCAGCAGTCGGTGGGGGGTTTCCTTCAGTCCCTGTTCCTCGCTCAGTAGTGGTCCCGGTGCCGTGCGGCTTTCCTGGCTACGCCCAAGCTCTACATCCAGAGCGCCCGGTGATTTCCAGAATCTATAATGAGCAGCCAATGCCGATTTTGTATTCTTGGTTGAATTTTCGCAGGTTTTTCGGTGAACACAGCAGTCCTTGACGTGCCCGAGACTTCCACCGATCCAGTTATTTTGCTTTCGTTTGAATTTTTATTAGTGCAGGTCTTTCTTGACCGAATCCAGTCACCGCCTCGACAATCCCATTGAATCTCCGAGCAATGTTTGTCCTTCGGCAAACCCGATGAGCCGTTGCCATCCTTTCCTCGAGCTTTCACCGCCGTCAACCAGCTCACGAAGCCATGCCAGGGAGGTTGCTGTCTTGCTCTTGTGACTCCATATTGCTGGCGCCACTCAACGACGAGTTGCTCGCCGCACCATCGCAACACTTACGGCAAGAAAGCTAACCCACCACATTTGAGTTCTTTCCTTGTTGCAGCTAGAAGTCCCCATCCATGAATTCATCGTACGAGTACATCTTCAAAGATTGCGGGTTGTTTGGATTTTTGGCCGAAGCAGTGGAATTTGTCTCTTATTGCATGGTGAAATCTGGAGACTTAATCGTGAGTTCTTGAGAAAGAAGCATACGGGAGATTGAAGACAAAAAGTGCGTCGCGTCGCAACCACCGTTCGTGAGTTGTCCGTGGGCAAATTCTGATTTGGAGGCATATCCGTAAATTAGATTTTCCAGCTGAGGCACCGATGCCGAACCATCCTGTCCATCCGTGAGTCGCAAGGACCCAAGCCTCGTCGAGCATCACCATATCGCGTCGCGAGTAGCCGTTCGAAGTCCGAATCTGGAAGTATATTCGGCAATTAGGTAAAAAATCTCACCTTGATTTAAACATCATATTGCCTAGATTGATGAGATTGATATCTAATTGGGTAAGAGGTATAATATTCATTGGGATATATTTCCTAACTCACAACCGCATATAATCTTTGATTCCATCTATAAGGCTTTAGATGGAATTATTGATTCCGCGGGAATCTTTGAAATTGATGTTTTGATCTTTAAGGCTTAAGATCAACCCATCGGTTTTCATTCGCGAAATTTCAAGAATTTTGGATATTATTTCCTTATTCGCATTGACTGGATAATATATGATCGAGTGATTTGGTGCTTATCTTGCTTTAATTGCTTTATTTACCCCAAAAATACAAAAAAAAAAAATTTGCATTTGCATATCATGTAGAATTGATTCCCTAGATAAAATTGCATGATAGAGTAGTTAGATTCTTTTCTGATCATATTAGAATGCATGCTTAGATGGTATCTAGGTTAGATAATATCTTTGAATTAAATTGCACGTCGAGATAAATTTCTAAGTTAAGATAGGATTCAGATTAGTCTATTTCCTAACTTAAGATAGATAATATCTTACTTTAGTTAGATTTTTAATTATGAAATTTTTTTTAAAAAAAACACAAAAAAAATGTCATTGCATGTCATCTAGAATTAGATTTGATAATTGTTGCTAGGTCCATTTAATTAGAAATTGCATGACATTAGAATTAGGTCATTTAGTTAATATTACATTGCATATTGCATGATTTTCATTAATTAAGTGAAAACAAAAAAAAGGAAATTGCGTGTTAATTAGAAACCATATCTAGGGTTGTTGATGTGGATTTTAATTTAACATTGTAGATGCTCTCATTGCTTTGAGGTAAGTTTTTGCCATTTATTTATTGCTTATCCGGGTGTTAAATTGGTGGATTGTGCACCCGCATGATTACCTCACATGTTAGGGAAATAAATTTAAAATCAATCCAAACTGCTTGCCAAACATTTTTCAAAATAAAAAGAAAGGTACCGAAAGGGCGTTAGCAAAATCTACTGTAATCAAGTCCCCGAACATATCAATCTCTGGTTCGTAGGAGTAAAGTGAATCTCCCATTACTTTACTTGGGTTTCTAATCGACCCACCAAAAATAGATTAGTGGCGACTCCTAATTGAAAATCAATCGCATGTTAATAACTTGAACCTAAGTCGCGAATTGGTATGGGCTTGGGAGAGCCCGAGTTAAGTCTAGGCTTAACAATCCATTAGCCAAACCCTAGGTGGTTCAAACCCGAAAAATTGGTCGCGACATTGGGCGTTGGATATTCTGATTTTGACTATCAATCAATCAAGGGAACATGTAAAAAGCAATTGGCTTGTTGTAAGAGTTATAATTGCAGCACATATGATAATACTAATTTTCATCATCAAATATGCTTAACTTACATGTTTTTTTATGTGCTAATAGATGATTAGAGATTGTTCTATGGCATGATAAGATGGTGTAACTATTGTTGATACCTAAATTTCGGCAACCCATTAGAAAATTAGGAATTGACTTGGCTCTATCAAAAAGAATTTTCATTAGATTACACAACATGTAGGCATTAGGATAATTTGCATCAATATTGCTAAATTTAACTAATTTATTAATAAGAAAATAATAAAAGAATAACAAAATAACAAAATAAAAATTAACAAAATTAATTAATTTAAAAAGGAGCCGGGCTGGGCTTGGGCTGGGCCGGCCTAGCCTACTCCCCATCTCCTCTCCTTCCTTCCCGCTTGGGCTAGGCCCATTCTCCTTATTTCTTCTCCGACCCGGCCCCTCTTTCCTCCCATCTTGCAATTAGGGGTGTGCAAAATATCCGGGAACCGCCCGGACCGCCCGGAACCGGACTAGAACCACCCGGAACCGGCGGTTCTTGAGAGAACCGGTCCGGTTCCCGGTACCAATTTATGGGAATTGGTGGGCACTGGTTCGGTTCCCAGTTCCATGGGCAGATCCACCCACCCGCCCACTTAGATCGAACCGGAACCTTTTAATATTTTAAAAAAAAATTACTAAAAGAAACCCTAAATCTCATCTCAATCCCTTCTAGGGGTGTGCAAAATACTCGGGAACCGCCTTGACCATATTTGTAAATTCGCTACATTTACTTCTCCCGCCATCCGTATCTCCACATACTTAAATTTGGTTTTTCTTTCTTTTGTTTGCTTTGATGTCACGTAGTCGTTCTATGTTGAAAACCAAAATTGTTTCGCATCAAGATCGATTCCGTGGATCCACCCGGGAAACGGACCGGACTGGCGGTCCGGTTCCCGAGTGGATCCCGGTTCCAATTTTTCGGAACTGGTCCTTAGCGAGCGATTCCCAGTTTTAAGTTGGGAACCGCCCACCCGGACTATGCACACCCCTACCTGCAATTCACGCATGCGGTAGAGGACAGCACGTTCAAAGGATCGAGGACGACGAAAGCGACCGCCGGTTAAAAGGGAAGAACGAACGGAAAAGTGACGGGTCAAGCTGTAAATTCGAGGAGGAGCTCAACGCCGTAGATCTGTCTAGAGCAGAGGACAAACCGGCGGCAGAGTAGAGAGCAAGGGGAGGACCGCTGGTGTAGGCCAAGGACTGGCCAGCGCGCGAGAGACCGAGGGGTCCGCCTTGGAACGTTCAACAAGCCAAACTGGGGAGGAGTACTATAAAAGAGGACGAGGAAGAGAGAGAGAGAGAGAGCTAGATGCACGACCAAGAGAAAAATAGGGAGGGCGAGAGAAGAAGAAAAAAGGGTCGTTCTCGGCTGAGCGTCGTCTAGCCACCCTCGTCACGAATCGGCGCCCCCTAGTCGACACCACTGAGCCCGCGACTTTCCCCTTCCTCACGGCGTTCGTTTCTAGCAAGTGGATCTGTCAGTTCGATCCGCCATCTTCCTAAGGATGAGGATCCCAGCTTGGCAGCACAAGGATAGCCGGCTATAGCTTGATTCATGTCGAGGCTGTCGTCGCTAAGCTAGGTAGGGACCCTGCGGTTAAATGCTCGTTCCCTCAAACCCTTTTTGCTTTGCACTATTTTGGTTGAAGGAGAGGCCGCGACTCGGCTTTTCTGGTTCATGCGTGTTTTACTTCTAACCTATTGGCGTCGGGCATTTCCTAGTGATTTTCTTTGAGTTTAGATCTAAGAAGGGTCGATGTCTTCTTCTCGATCTGTGCCCACCACGTGTTCGAGGGAACGCCCGAACCAAAACCGGCCGTTTTATTAGTCTCGTATTCCAAATTGTTCCAAGGATCCATAGATACGTTTTGTCTTGTACAACATTTTTACCGATGGCTGAATACATTTCTTTAGCCAGATTTCATCTTTATAACGTCTGAACGGCCCCAAATTTTCTACCTCATTTTGCCTCGTGCTCGGACATTTCTTTAGCCGGCTTCGAAAGTCGTTTCCCGGTTTGGTTTAGGGGGTCTCGGTCATGACCACTCAATGGCAGAATCTGTATGGTGCGATCTACTGATGTGTTAGTCTAATGATGAGCCTTGATTGTTGAAGTCCTCGAGCGGTGGTCCTTTTGCATTTTGGTGTGTTCTCTCTGGGTTTGTCTTGGGGCAGTGAAAGTAGGGAGGAGATGTTGAAGGGCTTTGGGAAATAGAGAAGAAAACGAAAAAATAGGAAGTGGGCTTGAGCTTAGTGTTGATAAATATAGGTTGGGCTTAGGTTAATTGAATTTGGACTCGATTCTGGTCATGAACAGATTGGGCTTGAATACTTGAGCTCACTTATTTTAGTCCAGTTGGTATCACTAGCCCAGGCCGGAGGGGCCCAGGTAGATCCACATTCGGACTGGCCCAGTCCGAGCCCTATTTTCCGATTAAAAATTAATTTAGAAAAAATTAAAAATTTTCGAAAAAAATATTATTCTTTTTCAAGTTAGGAGAAAAGCTTAAAAGTTAGTTTTTGAACAGTTTTCTCTTAAAATTTGTGAAAATGCTATAAAAAAAAATTGTTAGTTTCAAAATTGAACAAGCTCTCAAAGCTTTATAATTGGGATTGAATATTCATGGAAACAAATGTTGGCTTGTTGATTGCACATTTCCATCATTCTGATTGTGTGCTTTTGATGCATGGATTGTTGTTTCCTTAGTCTAGTTAGGAATCAAATCTCAGAACTCACTATTGCTATAAAATGTAGGGCACTAGTTGATTAATTAATGTAGTCCTTGACCTTAGATTCTTTTGTATGTAGCAGGAAAGTAATTCTCCCATTGGCTTATGTGGGTATTTAATCAACGCACTATAAACCGATTAATGGCGACTCTTAGATAAAAATGATTTTGCATGTTAGTTGCGAATTTGTACAAGTTTAGAGAGGCCAAATTAAGTCTAGACTTAATAATATATTAGCCAAATCTAAGGTGGCTCACCCAAGATTAGGTCGCGATAACTATTGGATCAGAACTTTTGCACAATGTACATTTAAAATTGTAATGTGTTTTTGGATTAGGCCTTTAAGGTTTTTTTTTTTTTAATTGGCTCATCTATTTAAAATATTGACGAAAGCGCTGTAACATGGCATTAAGTTGCAGTTAGTTGCAGTCAGATGTGGCTGTCAATCACCTTAAATAATATGAAAAATAAATCTATTTTTTTGAAAAATTCAAAGATGCATTACTCAAAGGTAAACTACAATAAAAACTATCAGAAAAACGCATCCAACTAAAACGCACTTCGGATGTCTTTGCGTTCGATTAGAATTTTAGCCTTAGCACGGGACCAACAAAATCTGGTGATTACTTTAATATTTCTCCCATAATTCCATAATTTTTTATTTTTTTTAAATTTTCAATCTCTTGTAGAGATGCTTTCTTGAAATACTCCGTAGAAAACAAATGCCAAGTTCAAATTACCCTTAAAAACCAATTAAAAGTACATATTTTATTTTTTAGTCAATTTTGTTCGTGAGTTTCGGTAGAATATAATTGCGACTGGTTCTTGACACTGTCATTCTGAGATATTACTTAAAATCACAATCAATTACTAAAAAATAAATTTTCTATGCCTTTTTTTTGCTTGAAAAATTGTCTAAGCCTTTAATTTGTAAAATTTAGACACTGTTGACACCTAAAATTTGGAGATTCGGTCATTTATTTATTGCATAGAAAATTATGGATTAATTTTTAAACCCTAAAAAAATATACTATTAATTGCGTAACATATAGTTTTAGTAGCAATTTTTTTTTTTAATTGTATTAGACTGGTGACGGATGAGTTTGAATTGATAGTTCTAAGCTTTCATTTAATGAGTTGGACTAAGCCCATGGAGAGAGGGAATTGGCCCAAGCTCAGCATTCTCTGATGACCGAAAATTGACTTAAAAGGAATCACAGTTTGATATTTTTGAAAAATATTCATATATTCAGTCAATCTTTCATATATTCACACAATATATATGCATGTTGAATGATATATTTCGCGGGAGATCGGAAGATTTAGGGTGAAATATCAAGAGGGAATATTGCACGTGAGGCATCTATTGAGTGATTTTTTTTTTTTCAAAACAAGAAATAAAGGAAAAAGAGTGAACATCTTTACAAATATTTTGGTCAACATCTTCACGTGCCTATTAACAGAAAGGAAAGCGGTTAATGCATGGATCTAGTCAATACAAAGAAGTGATATTCGGTTGAAGAAGAAAAGGAAAGAACCCATATTTGTCCAGGGAAAACGAAATTCTGTCCTTGACCGCACAATGTGATTTTATTTCATTCTCTGTTAGGCTCCGTTGCTTTGCATATAAAAGGGGGGTCGGCAATTAGAATCTTGCGGCATAATTGAGAGACACTCGACCAGAGAGAAAAGAGAGGAGAAATCGTAGAGGGCTTCAATCAAGAGAAAGAAACATTCTGCACCGCGGCGAGAGAGATGGTGCAAAGAAAAGGAACGTGGAAGGAAGCCCATATCTCACAAATTGTGGCTGCTAAACCTTGCGTCCATGTTGATACAACCTTTGCTTGACATGCCATCATCAATCTTGGTTCCAAGCAGCCAGAACACCCCTTACAGCAGCTGAGTTTGACCTGCCTTGCTGCACGTCGCACCTCCCACCGCCTTAGTCCATCGCATTCCAGGGTTGCCAGGTTAAATCCCGACCAATTGACACAATCGAGCTTTCCGGAGATAGTCCAACAGATCCAGACGATCTCTCACACCACTCTCGAGTCCCTCGTCGTTCCGTCCGTGACTCGTGTTGCCCTGACGTGCTGAGCCGCGAAGCCCCGACGTGAGCTGCTCCAACGTCAGTCTTTGGCCCCACGCCGAGACGAGCTGCTGTCCTGTCAAGCTCGTCCCCGAACCAAGCCATCCTGTAAAGTTTCTGCTTTGTAGGTTCGTTGATCGTAAGCACCACCGTGAGCCTTGCCGAGCACCACCACATTGCGTTGCGTGTAGCCGTTCGTGGATCGGAATTCGGAAGCCAATATTCGAATTAAGTTAAAATCTTATCTATTTTGATTTCCAAAAATTCCATTTCCTTATTTGAAATATTCGTTGATGCATGTGATTGAAATTCCTGATATGCTATCATATCTATAATCTTGAGTAATCTCTTAAATTGGGAAATCTTCCTAATTTTACAGCGTGCATACATCCGATTTCACGGCCGAAATATGACTTATAATCGCATGGAAAAATCGCTAATTTGATCTCACGCTCGAGATACGATTCGCGATTTTTATTAAAATTGGTCCATCCGATCTCATACGCGAGATACGATCCGTCAATTTGTTAGATGACTATCAATTATATCTTGTCCGATTTGCTTGTCATGTTGTTTGAATTAATTTTGTTTTCAAAAAAGAAAACCCAAAAATATATATATTTGAGTTAGATTAGGTTCATGTTAGAATATTGCTTGAGGTTATTTTGCATGTTTAGAATAGGAAATTTATTATTTCGAATTTGAAATAAAAATCCCAAAAAAAAACTTTAATTTAGGATGTTAGTTTTTCCTTTCATTAATTTAAATTGCATGTCTAATTATTGAGTAATTTCAATTTCGAAATTTAATTAAAAAAACATAAAAATTATAATGCACATGTCATGTAGAATTAGGTCATCCATTGCACATCATCTAAATGTGTAAATGTTAGAATAGTTGCATTAATCTTTTCCTATCACTAGATTAGGTCATTTAATAAATGTTGCGTGACATATAGTTCGCATGTTAGGTTGTTAAAATAATTTTTACGTCATTGCATTGCATTGCACGTAATTTCTAGGCTTCATTTAAATAAAAGAAAATCTTGAAAAATATTGAATGATTGCGTGTTTATTAGAAATCATATCTAGGATTGTTAATGTGAATTTTAATTTAACATTGCAAATGCTTTCATTGGTAAGTCCCATAATTTATTTATTACTTTATTTGGATGTTAAATTGGTGGTTTACGCACCCGCATGATCATCTCACATGTTAGAAAAGTAAATTAAAATCAATTCAAGTTTTTTGCAAAATATTTTTTTCGAAATAAAAGAGAAAGGTACCAAAAGGGCGTTAGAGAGATCTAGTGTAATCAAGTTCCCGAACTCATAATCTCTAATTCGCAGGAGTAAAGTAAATCTCTCGTTACTTTACTTGGATTTCTAATTAACTCACCTAAAATAGATTAGTGACGACTCCTAATTGAAAAATCATTTGCATGTTAAGAGCTTGAACGTGTGAATTGGTATGGGCTTGGGAGAGCCGAGCCAAGTTTAGGCTTGGTAATCTATTAGTAAAACCCTAGGTGGTTAGGTCGCAACAGGCAGAAAAAAAAAAGGATTTCATTGACGATAAAATAAATTAGGTATTCCTTGCTAGTTAGTGTCTTTCATCACGGTTTTTAAGTATCAAACTTATAACACAATACGAGTTCTTTCATTCTTGAATGGCAGATTGTGAGTCTTGCTGTTAATGTTATCAAAGTCATTTCTTTATCTTTCTAAAAAAAAAAAAAAAGAATCCGCTCTACAATAAAGTGATTATCCATTAAATTTCCTTTCTCAATCTTCTGATTCTCTCAGGCTGCGTTTCATCGACCGAATAAAAACCAGGATAGGATATGTTTTATCCTATCCTGTGTTTGGTAGCTGTCTAGGATAGGATAAGGTCGAATATAGAAGGGATATAGACCGGAAAAAAAAAAAATCCAAGGGAGGGTGGGATAAGGTTGGATAGGATTTCTTTTATCTGAAACATAAAACCCTACGTTTTTTTTTTCTTTCTCCATCGTTCACCCACAGACGACTCTCTGTTTCCAAAGTATCGACGTTGAAGCCTTCTTCTCAATAGCTCTCTGATTCTCATCGAAAATTTATGAAAGCGACGAATTTTCAAAGGTAAATAATCATTCTCTCTCTAACGTTGATTTCTAAAGTAGTTGTGGATTGTTTTCCTGTTTCATCTATATTTCAGCTTACGTAGGTCAAAATTGTAGTTCTAGGTTTTTTTTCTGGTTGATTGGAGATCGTCTTCTTGATAGTTTTGAATTTGTAGATTTATAAAGGCCTTTCTATTTTTGTGCAAAATATTTGATATCTTCAACGCAAATTGTTCGTTCTTGGTTCCGTTCTTCAATACCCAGATTTCCAAGGCTACTACATCTCTCTCTCCCTGTGAGATAATTAAATAATTGTGGAGAATCGACAATGTTCCTATGGTGGCTGACTCAAAAGATTCGTAATTGTTCTTATCTTGCCGTGCTTTTTCTCTCCCTTCTCCAACCCCCCTCCCTCCCCCAATGCCTTTCCCACGACCACCGCGCATGAGAGATGCAAATTGTGGCCATAACGATGCCGTGGGTCAATCTGTTCAAGCAGGAGACTATCAGTAGTATTCTTTATTTTTAGATCTCCTCTTCTTAGAAAGAAAAGTGACATTGCTGTAGCATGTCTCAGGAGTTTAAGGGACTTACAGCTTCAAGCCCGTGTTGTAATGCTAGCTTTTGAGCCTCTCGTCTTTTGACAAACCTTTTCCTACCTGAAAGATAATTTATCAGCATCCTAATGATATTGTTAATTGTCACGTAAGTCAAAAACATGAAAACAAAACGGGCTCTTTCAAAAGATTGCCTTTTATGTACCTTGGCAACTCTAGTTCTTGCCCTCGCCCACCAAGAACCAACTGTTTCAGGCTTATCATCCTTGTGGAATGATATGAAACTATGCTTCAAGGCTGCAAAGTCTATATCCTTCCATCTGAAACATTGGCATATATCTGAAAGTTTCTTTGGTTATAATTTTTGCACACTCCTTTTGTTTGGGACCTTTTCATGTAGCATGTGCTGGAGTTCCATTATAAATTTATTTAGGAATAGATATATAAATGTATGTGTATATAACCTGGCACTGATATTGAAAATATGACATTCAATGCTACATTGTTCTACTCTTTGGAGAATTAATCTAGATCATTGATAGATTGCAGTGAGTTAGGTTGTTAACATGGCCTGATTAGCAAAAAGTAAAAGTATAACTCAAATGTAAAACCCTATCGATTATGCCTTCATTATGTATTGATCTTCTTACTCTAGGTAAATCTCAAGTAAATTTCTTTCTAGTAAGAAAAGTTCAAGTAATGAAGGAGATCCCTGTATTTAGTAGAAATTGCAAGATATTATCGTATGAAGGAGATCCCTGTATTTTGTTGTGTGGGTTGAATATCGTGGCTGATTGAATGCTGAGTTAGTTTTCTTTTTCTCTGTTTTTTGTTACTTTAAGAAATCTGGGAGTGGTTCAATCGACATATATGCTGAGATAGTTTTCTGTTTAGGAATAGAAGGTAGCAATTTCAGTCAAACTCAAGGAAGGGGAACAAAGAGAGACCGATGTATATGGACAATAGATGAAGAAAATGCACTTCTAGATGGCCTTGAAGAATTAGTTACACAAGGAATGAAAGCCGATAACGGCTTCAAGAGTGGTTACATGGTTATGTTAGAGAAGTGGTTTGAAGAAAAGTTCCCTCATTCTGGCATCAAGGGTAATCCTCACATAGAGTCAAAAATGAAAAACTTGAAAAAGTTGTATAATCAGATATATGACTTGAGGAATCAAAGTGGCTTTGGGTGGGACCATGAAAAACATTGTGTCGATATTCATTCTGAGGATAGTTGGCAAAAATATTGCAAGGTTTGAATTGTTTCATTTTTAACAAAATAATATAATTTTCTTTGTAGACCTATCCAGGAGTTGCTTCTTTGAGAGGGAAGTCTTTCCCTCAATATGATCGACTAGCAAACATATTTGGAAAAGACCGTGCCAAAGGAAATCTCAGTGAAGACCCTTTAGAAGCTCATGCGGCTGTAGATCATGAGGAATGTGAAAATCATGGTAATGTGGCAACCAACGGTGTAAGTCAAAACTCACCGCCACTATCATCTTCTCAGGCACAAAATGTTTCTGATTCTTCAAAAAGAAAAAGGGCTAAAGCAAGTGACAAATGGGCTGTTGGCTCATTTTTGGAGAAAGCTAACGAGAGAATGGAGATGATCGCTAGCCGCATCGGACATGCCAAGGATTTGGATAATGACAAACAAAAAATCAATAAGGAGCTTCTTCAAATGTCTTTAGGTACTATGGATAGAATAAAATTATGTAGAAAAATTGTGAAGGATCCTGAGAATATTCATCTATTTTTGGGATTTCAAGGAGACGACAGGAAAGCATTTGTGGAATTACTTCTCCAAGAGATGAGAGAAGAGAATGAGTGACGATGAGTTGTTTATGAGTTTGTAGGAGATATGTTTTCTCTCCATGCTTTTTCTTTTTTTCTTCTTTATGTTTTTTTAAAAGGGTTTTTGGGGCTAGCTATAAGCTTTAATGTTATCTTTTTGGACCTTTCGGTCATAGCCATGACTTGAAAAGATGTGGATATGGCTTGAAACTTTATCTCTATGTTCATTGCCAAGAAAACCATTATCTATAATATTATTTGCCTCTGTCTTTTAATAGTTTCTCTGTCTCTTTGGCAAAAACCTAGCCATGATTTGGTATTGGACCTGTAACAAAATGGAAACAAATGAAAAACTTGTAAGAGAGAAATAATTCATGTTTGAAAGTGAATATATTGAAATTGAGCTTATTCTAAAAACGTTCGGGTATCCAAAAGATTATTTCAAAGGAACGTAAAAGATTATTACGATGCAAAATCATGAAATTCAATGAGAATCTGTTAATTTGAAAAAGATATATTGTTTTGGATGATTTTGTGAATATTAAACCTACAAATTTGTACTTGCCTAACGTTAGTGTTTTTAAAATATCCGAAATTAAATCCGTAGTTCACCAAACGATAGATTGGATAAGATATGAGCATATCCAACTTTAAATCCGTAGTTCACCAAACAATAAATTGGATAGGATATGAGGATATCTTACTTTAAATCCGTAGTTCACCAAACAGTTGATGGGATATGAAGAAATACATGGATTTCTTATCCTATCCTATCCAGTCCTATCCCGTTTAGAAATCCGGACGACCAAACGTAGTCTCACAGGTTTGGATAAGATCTTTTTTTTTTCCTTATTGAATTAACTAAGATAATGTAGATCTAAGAGTCCAATAGGTTTCACTATCACCCTTAATCATATTTATGAGTAATCTTGTCATGGTTGGAATATGTGGCAATTTTTTTAGTTTTGAATTTGTTTGTACTTCCCACTCTCACTCCAAATTTAACATCTAACCTCAAATTAGATTATATGAACTATAAATTAAGGGAAAGTAAAGTAAATTGAGATATTATCTTTTTGCCATCTTGTCAAATTAAGATCAAATTATGAAAAAGATAAAAATGAGTGAAGGTAATTATTTTTCTAGCCTATTTTTGTCTTTTTAGCCAACAATTATTATCTTTTTTCTGGAAATGAACATTATATTAAGATTAATTGTAATATAATTAGGGAAAAGCAAAGACTGAAAGTGAATGGAGATTTTACTTGCAATAAGAGTGAATTGGGATAAGATTATGAAAGTAGATTTTGTCTCTTGACTTATTATTATTATTATTATTATTATTATTATTATTATTATTATTATTATTATTATTATTATTATTATTATTATTATTATTATTATTATTATTATTATTATTATTATTATTATTATTATTATTATTATTATTATTATTATTATTATTATTATTATTATTATTATTATTATTATTATTATTATTATTATTATTATTATTATTATTATTATTATTATTATTATTATTATTATTATTATTATTATTATTATTATTATTATTATTATTATTATTATTATTATTATTATTATTATTATTATTATTATTATTATTATTATTATTATTATTATTATTATTATTATTATTATTATTATTATTATTATTATTATTATTATTATTATTATTATTATTATTATTATTATTATTATTATTATTATTATTATTATTATTATTATTATTATTATTATTATTATTATTATTATTATTATTATTATTATTATTATTATTATTATTACTACTATTATTATTATTATTATTATTATTATTACTACTATTATTATTATTATTATTATTATTATTATTATTATTATTATTATTATTATTATTATTATTATTATTACTATTATTATTATTACTATTATTACTATTATTATTATTATTATTATTATTATTACTATTATTATTATTACTATTATTACTATTACTAGTATTACTATTATTACTATTATTACTATTATTACTATTATTACTATTATTATTATTATTATTATTACTATTATTACTATTATTATTATTATTATTATTATTATTATTATTATTATTATTATTATTATTATATGAAGGGAAAATGAAAAGCAAGAAAAGATAAAGGGAAAGAGAGATCATTATAATGTCTAAATGGCCATAAGATAAGTCTACTTCAATGCACAACTTCTTTACATATAGTTTATTAGATTCTCACACTTAAACTAGCCCAAATGCTTGCACAAACATAAGTCCATAGCAAATGGCAACACAACACATATTCAAAGCACACAATCAACCTTGAAAGTCCTTATGGGCAATTACTACACAGTTACTTTAGGAATAAAGGATCAAATGCAGGAAGATACTGGTTCCAGCCAGGAAAGACAGCTTGACGTCGCATCTTGGCTCACACCTTGAGTCATTGGAGTCTCATTGAAGGGACGTAATGGTTCAGCCGCTTCAATGTCTTCTTCAATCGTGGAGCTCAAGTCAATGTTTTCTTCAATCGTGGAGCTCTGGTCACTGTTTTCTTCAACCCTGGAACTTTGGTTAATTTGGGCAAGTTTCTGAGCCACTTCACTCATTGTTGGCCTCTTCCCCTTGCTTTGGTCTAAGCATTCCACTGCAATCTCAGCAACTGTTTTTACTTGCTTGATTTCACCTCCACTAGGGACCTCAAAACTTATGATTTTGGAGAGGGTCCCGCTCTTCACGAAGAGATGAAATGAGGGATAATATTTATTTGCTCTTCGAACTCATTAGTAACAAAACTTGTAGGTTTCTTTTCGGTGAGCAACTCCATGAGGACAACTCCAAAGCTGTATACATCACTCTCAATTGTTAGCTTACCAGTGGTTAGATATTCTGGATCGATGTAGCCCAAGGTACCTTTTATTTCGGTGGCTACGAGATGGCTATGCTCTGGTGATATAAGTACCGAAGTTCCAAAATCAGATATTTTCACCGAGTACTTTTGATCCAGAAGTATATTCGTCGACTTGATGTTGCCATGAATGATTTTGCTAGAATGCATTTCCTTAAGTGCAAGAGCAGCTTCAGGTGGCTATTCTAAGCCGATTTTTCCACGACACTTCTGGATGGAGGTGTTTGAAGAGAGTAGTACCGTTCGAGATATATTCATAAACCAGCAAGGGTATTCTAGTCTCCAAACATATGCCATGGAGCTTCACCACATTTTTGTGGTTTTTTAGTATCACAGTTTTAAGTTCATCTTGGAATTCCTTCTTCATTAAAGGCTTGTGCACATCTTTAGGCTTCTTGACCACAACCTCGATGTCTGCCGCTATTTTCCCTTTATTCGCGGAACCAAAATCTGCTATTCTCCCTTTATAGACAAAACCGAAACCGCCTTCACCTAGCTTCTTGCTTTCATCATAGTTGTTGGTTGCTTTTGCTAGCTCTGCCTCCGTAAAGATTCGCACTCTTGGATGTTTAAAGAGCTTTCCTTTATTTTTTCTAAAGTTTATCTTTCTGATTCTCCACTTCCATGTGACCGAGGCTGAAGCATTGACATATATGCAGACGACGGGTGAAAGAATCACTGCCAAAGAATATATGTTACTAGATTATTCATTTAAGCATGTAATCCTCATACGCTCCACATACTTCATTAAAAAAAAAAGATTAATTTCAAATGCACAACACATTTAATATTTTTTTATATATTTATAATCATCACCATTGATTATGGTGGTCAATCAATATTGCAATGTATAACTATGCAATTTAACGGTGACAGAAATTGTTTTGGTGACAAATAGGTTACACATATTACATACTGTGTAATAATCCTTATAAAAGTCCTTATTTGAAATTTGACATGTTTCATTATAAAGTGAACAAGTAATCAGATGAACTCAATTTAATACATAGTACTAGCATCTTCTATAACGTCTTTCCTTGATTATGATGAAGAACGTTTGTACTAAAAGAAAATGAGAAGGCATTCACCTCACATTTTTTTTAGATCTTTCCATCTACAGATGGTATCAAAACTTGGAGGAAATTGTTTAATCAATTATGTACCTTATAGTTATCATGCTTAAATGTTTTTTTTTTTCCGTCCATTCCATTGGTGGAAACTCTAATAGATGGGTCACAAAAATCTATATCATTACCCAAATTTATATTTAGTTGAGTTAAGATGTGGATAATTTCTATAATATGTAACTCACCAATTAAAAGCATGCTTGAAAGACATTTCCTCTAATTAGAGACGAAAGAAAATGTAACCATTTATAAATTAAAGATTGACTATTAGTCTAAAACTAGTTTTAACTAGGGACGGGCACGGGGAGGGGTTGGGTAGAGGATCACGTTCCTCATCCCCACCCCTTAAAAATAAAATGCCGCCATCCCATGCGGGGCACTGCCACAGAATTTTGTTTCCTTCTAAAAAAGGTCTGAACCACTTTCTAGATGACACTTTAACATTTTTCTTATTTTCATAAAAAAGGAATGGCCTCATGGGTGAATTTTGCAAGAAAGGAGTGGCCTCGGGGGTTGCTTTTATATGGTCAAACAAATTCCAATATTAACAAATTAGCCAGTGTGAGACAATGTGAAGATGAAATATTTGAAATATAATTGTGCCACATTACTTACCTTGAAAACTTACCAAGCTTGCATCTTCTATAAAAGCAAGATTGATAAGGACAAGATATTTTTTTAGGATTTTATTATTATTATTTCATATTTTTAAAACAAATTATTGTCGTAAAATTAAAGAAATAAATAAATATAAACGTACATATTAATATTTATATTTTTCTTCAATGTGTACATGGGGTGGATTCGCCAAGTTTTTCACACGCATACCTATTAATTTCAATAGCTTGAAATACGTAAAATAAATGTGAAAATAACTTTTTATATCCCGATAAAAACTAATGCAATTCACTGCTTTTTGGGCCAATATTTATTGTCTCGTGGGCTTTTGTGTCCATTTAGTGCTCCCAAGGGGAGTGAAGAAAGTTTCGAAATAAATCATTGATCAGACTCAAGTGTCACTAAGCTCTTCCCATGCTACTTTTATGGCCAATATTTTCACAGTTAAGATTTTAAGGAAGCTCAACCGCATTGCCTTCTTCAACAATAACCTTCATATGTCATTGGTTAATCCGATGCTCCATTTTCTTTTTTTCTTTTTCTAGTCCAAATTTGTGCTCACTTTCTCTTTAAATTTTAGGGTTTATTTCCTTGTGAGATCTGCAGGCCTAGCTGTTCTTTTTGGCCCAAGAGTCGCAGGTTTAGGCTGAGGAGGAATTTTCTTTTAGATCTGCTGTGTATCCTCCCACGCCGGTAGTTTCAAAGTGTTAGCTTCAGAAGAAACATAAAACAAAAGAGAGCGAGGAGGGAAGCTAAAAAGAAAAAAACAAAGAAAAGATGTAAATAGCTTTAGCCTAGGACTGAATAGGGACACCTGGCAGCCTGTGGCTCATTGCTTGTGTTATTGGGCATTACACCAACTAATATAATAATCTTTAAAACACATAAACCTACTGTAAACTCAAGAATAAATCGATAGAATATAAACCAGTAGGTGAATGATAAGGAGAGATGTGTGAACTTACCTGCAATAACTTTGAGGGGAAGATCACCACCAGACTTCTTGTACTCTACATTATGCAGAAGACAAATTGAACCTTTATCTTTGGTTAATGGCAAAAACAGATTGAACAAGTTGATGCATGGATTATTAGATGGGGCAATGCTATCTCATTCAAGTTTTGGTCATAGTATTGTGACACATATCCACTCTCTTTTAAGATATCTCTATTCCCTACCCTTTGTCTCTCTCCTTGTGGAATTCGAGTTAAAAAATGGCGTCATTCTTTGCCATCGATGGAGATCATCGCTGCCTTGAACTCTATTTACGTGACTGCATTGGGCACAAGAGCTCGGAAAGGATCTGCATACAAAACTGGCAAAAATCGAGCTTTTGCAGTGATGCATGAAGCCCACGTTGCAAGACCGAGGCGAGGGGTTGCTATTTCCATATCATTTACCTAGGAATGAGAAGATTGATCTTTACAAGCATAAGTGAGGTGGGTGTGCTGATATGTATGCCTACTACTAAATACGAAGGGCTCATTGGATCTTTTTATTTACATACATTTGAGTACCTGTACTAGGTTTAGTGAATATATAATTTAGAGGGCGGCGGCACAGAGTTTAAAGAAGAAGGGAAGATTGTTGTTGAAATGTGGGGATAGAGTTGCTAGAAATATATGCTGACGTCCGTAGGGTGGTGACAAGAGCCTTGACTTATTCTATTAGGCAAAAAGTCAAAAACTTAGGAGAAACACATGTCCAAGTTCGAATTTATTGGATCGGGCTTATCACAATTGTTGATCATGTGAATCTCACATTCCACATGTTCAATACTAGATATAGATTTAGGTCCTAGAAAGATTACCTAAACTTATATAGACCTCCCATTAAAATTATATGCGGTGGTACACATCAAAACACACTCTCCCCTCCCTCTATCACTTTCCACAGAACTCATCATCCACTCCACCACCACCAAGGCCCAACAATGCAACTAACATTATCCAACCATGGGCTCGTTGTCTCCTTGTTGAGATTAATATTCAGGTGAGTTAAGGCCACTTTCTCGAGAAAATATTAGGTACACAAGTGACACCATGCCAGATTTGCAATGGTGACACATACCAATCTCGAGGCCCACCATCAAATATTTTGAAATGGGATTTGCTAATATAATAATCTTTAAACTATTGTGAGAACAACATATTGTGAATCACAAATTTTTAAAGAAGTGGTCCCTACAATAATTTCTAATTATTTGTTATTTATTTTTATGGTCTAAAATCAAACTGTTATTCTCACAACATGTTAAGGGCAGTTCATAAACATTTCTTATTTGAAATTATCTTTCTCTCCCTTTGTCTCTCTCTTCTCTTTTGCACTTGTCACTTCTCTTCTTCTTCATAGTTTTTTTCCCTTTTTTTCCCTTTTCTTTTTTGCCCTTTCTTTCCCTTTGGCCTGTGGCTAATAACTGGCCATTCAGCCACAAGGAAGGGTCACTTTCGCTAGAGTCGACAAGGGTTGGACCCTCGCAGCTAGTGCGAGGGTCACCCTCACCTTGACAGCCTCGCCATATATAGAAGCTGTGAAGGGAGGCAACGACATCGGAGCTACAGGAGACCTCAAGGATGCATGGATTGACGGAAGGCTTGGGCTTGTGGACAATGGGG
Source organism: Eucalyptus dawsonii (assembly GCA_016097615.1). NCBI lineage: Eukaryota > Viridiplantae > Streptophyta > Magnoliopsida > Myrtales > Myrtaceae > Eucalyptus > Eucalyptus dawsonii. The sequence continues at coordinate 2,846,916 of CM027874.1, forward strand.
GCCTTGGACTTGTTCTTAGACCCGGGGGATGGCGGATGACCAGTGGAGGGAGGCGACGTCATCCAAGGTGCAAGCAACCTTGAGGATGTAAGGGCTGAGGGAGAGCCTAGGGTCACAGGTGATGACGGCCGGGGACATGGGCTAGTTTTTGGACCTAAGGGTGGCCGCGGGGGCCAGCGGACGACCTAATTGGTGGAGCCATCGCTGGAGGGGGATCGGTGGACGAGGCGATGGTGGAGGCAATGGACGAGGCAGAGGCGGCGGAGAGAGAGAGAGTAGATCGTGAGTCGAGAGGGGGAGTGAGAGAGCAAAGCGTCTTTGGGGAAGGAGAGAGCAGAGCGTTCTATGACACAGGGGAGAGACAATTTCAAAATTTCTGACGGTGGACCCAAAGGATGACACGTGTCATTCATTTAATGGACTATTGTAAATCTGAGCTGGTATTCTAACATTTTCTCCCACTTCCCCACCACCAGCACGCGCGCATCATTGCCACGTCGCTCTTTATGAAATGTTGCAGCAGTTTTGTCTTCTTCATAGGAGACTTATAGATATGGTCTCCTCCGTTAATGGAAGAGACTAGCAAGCATATCTCATCTCCTTCATTGCGAGGAGACATTCGGGGGGACTTGTCAATGCTGAGATGAGGTACAAGACAGACTCGGGGAGATAGAGAAAGTCGTCATAGCCGTTGCTTGGAGTGGTGGAGGCATTTTGTTGTCATCTCCGAAGTGGAGTAGCTGTTGCCGTGGAGGAGCGGGAGTGTGTTTTGGTATGGTAGAGAGAGAGACGGCTGTGGGGTCCGATGCGCATGAAGGCCGACGCTAGGCTCACCTAAGGTGGTGGGCGAATGATGTGGCGGTGGCAATGTCGTGAGATGCAAGCCGGAGAGTGGAGGTAGAGGTTGAGAGAGAGAGAGAGAGAGAGAGAGAGAGAGAGAGAGTGGCACAAATCAAACGGCGCCTCATTAAATGGGTAAACAAGATGGAAACAATGCATAAATTAGTTATCCACACAGTTCATTTAGAGGTGACAATGCATGAGTCACATATGTTAATTACCTTGACACCCGCGGGAGAGATAGGGATTCCCCTTATACCCATGCTGGCAAAAGCAACGGTAACCCGGTCCATCCGCGTAGTTGCGACATTCAGTGTTGTTGCCACAGGCATAGCTCGACCGGTTCGACTCAAAATGTGCGCAAGTGACGTTCCATCCGATCATCCAGTCCAGAACAAGGTCCGAACTCTTGCCCGAATCATTGAAGGTTGGGAGTCTCTTGCTGGAGATATTGAATGACTCTTTGTCCCCCACGAAGGCCACTCCACAGGGGCTGAATGGCAAGACATTCTCGTGATTGTTGAAGGAGAAGATTCTAATGTGGAGCTTCTGGAGCCCCTTCGGAATCGATGCTTGACAGCAACCGATACCAGAGCAAGTGGTCTCCTTCGCCAAGTCAACGGACTCGTTGCAGTAGGAGATGCAGCCGCCCCGGGAAAAATCATATTTGTCGACCACCGCGGTCACGTTCGTGAGCGCGTAGGTGTCACAACCGAGGACTGTGAGGGCGTTCCGGGTGGCCGACAATCTGTACGGTGGATATGAAGATAGATCGATGGACAGATTATTTCTTCTGTTTACTGACCGGTCAGTCTCGTTGTAGCAGTCGTATAGTTCGGGGAGGCTGATGACCATGGTCGAGTCGCTGACTGAGATCTTGCGTATCGTATAATTCCCCAACAGTAGTCGACCACCTATCCCTTCGGTCTTATTGCAATGGAGCAAAAACTCTTCGGTGTGCTCGGTACTCGCGCACTGGGGTTCGAGCCCGAAGGGATAAGGTATGGCAACACTCCCACACCTGCGTGCACAATGTCCGGCCACGGTGGAAGCCGCGCCTTGTTGCAACCACCAGGCTACGGCCACCAGTAGAAGATGCCGCACTATCTTCATTTCTAAAAAACTCTCTCAGACTCTCTCTCCCCCCTTCTCTCTCCTTTTTGGGACCTTTGTGCTTCTGGTCCTTGTTCACAGAGTGGGACTCAAGTATGAGCTGCTTACCCCCAACCCATTATATTGGGAAAGGATTGTGTGATAGTCTTTAATATACCGAGAATAACCAAAAAATCAACTCACAAATAATTATAAATTATTATGGGACTAATTTCTTTAAAAATTGATGGCTCATAATAGACCATTATTCTCACAGTATTTAAGGACTGTTATGTTAGCAAAATCTCATTATATTCTCACATGGACAAATAGGTGAAATTAAGTACAGTAATAGAGGGCAGGAGTGCTAATTGTGTTGATAGGACAAATTGAAGGATCCAATTGCATATATGAAGAAATGCAAGACAAAATAATACATACATACATACATACATACATACATACATACATATATATGAAAGACATATCAAGGTTTTATTATCACCATTTTGAGTAAAGCTTACTTTCTGGTTGTTTTGGACATCTCGAGCCACCTTGGTCACAAGCTCAAAACTTCCTAATTGCTTGTTGGCCTTGAGAAATCTTAATATTTTTGTTAGTATATTTGATTGTGCCATGACATAAATTTATCCTGATTGTACTTTCACTATAGCGTGGTGAGCCGATAGTGATGGGCCCGCTCAAATTAGCAGTAGTTTAAATGGAAGATCATATTATGTGTTGGGGAGGAGCTCTTATGATAATCCTTAGCGGGAGTTAGTTACAAGTGCTTGCTGCAATTTCCTTCCACTTTACCTATCCAATATACTATAACAGTAATGCTATTACAATGTACAATAATATAATTTATTTACACAAGTATCCTTGTTGTCAAGGTACAAAATTGCAAGCTGCCAAAAGCTACATAGGAAAAAAGATAGAGTAATTGTAGCATATGCAACTGGCGTAAATAAATTTTACAAGAATGATCGCATATACCATTGATTTAAAAGATTGATAGTAATAATCTTTAAATCAAAGATGCTGAGACTGCGTATATGAAACTTCTTTTGTGTTGGCGATGTATGATCTATTTTTCCAAAAAGATATAGTGAACTATACATGCTAGATGATGCATCATGCGATTTCTGGATAATTAAATGAAGGCATGCTTTGTGTTGGGTCTCATGCTTTCAGCAATAAATCGACTTATGATGCCGCATTTTTTTGTGATGTAGTTTGTCATAAATAAATCGTTGACACGGTTTTTAATAATTTAAATTTTTTTAGAAAAATGATAAGTTTAACATGATTTGAGAACATAAGTCAATTATTTAAATTCTTACACTCTCAATTTTCTCTTACTTGATATTCCCATTATTCTCATATTTGGTCAATTCTTCCACTCATTAATTATCTCAACTACATATAAAATTGTTTATATTGAGAAAATTTTGTAATTGTGGTGTTCTTATTAGATTTTTGTTGTTGTTGAGAACACAGTGGAAGAAAATACACTTTAAGACGTTGCCCTAAATAAACATAAGAAATATTGTTATTGAGTTCTTAAGAGCGGGGTGAAGTATACTCTTTTGAAAAGAATTTGATTGATAAATATTAATTACATCTATTACGATAAAAATATTATCAATGTACATCTTCTTTTGTCCGACTACTTAATAAATGTCATAAAAGTGCCTCTTTTCTTAATATGTGAAAGTTCATATAATTGTATCGCATGCTAGTTTTATTCAAATCTCTAAATTATTAGTAAATGTTATGCATAGTAATTAAGACCGCTTATAGGAGAAAACCATCTCAAGCAATGAATAGAACAAAGAATTTTTTTTTTTTTAATTTTGATTGAATCTTCTTAAATTAAATGGTAATTGACTTGCCATCAAAACCTCAAAAATCTCCAACTTAGTTCGAAACAAAATATTGCTTTTTTTTTTAATTACGAAGAATATGGACTATATGACTTAAGCAAATGTCACAAATACGTGCAATTTGCATGTTCACATATATCTAGTAAAGCTCCATATATTCAGGGAGACAGATAAGATGACTCTGAATGTAAGACTCTATAATGGAATATATCACATTCAAATTAAATGTTTAATCATTCAATCAATAATTCAAGAATTTAAAACAAAATGATTAGGCGAGGAAAATTGTAAAAAACTATTTTGATCATTGAGTCCTCTTTCTTTTTGAAAACTTTTTTTTTTTTTTGTTTTTTGAAAGCGCTAATTGAGTCCTCTTACGAACAGTCGTCTTTATATTATGCACTGCGCACCTCTATCGAGGCCAAAAGTAAAGTAACTTGTTTCACGGCAAAAGCGAAACATAGGAAACGACCTTTTTATCATCCTTTCAGGCTTTTCCTTTCCAGTTGGCCAGAACCTGCGTCCCAACATTAACAACATGCTTCGCATGTTGATGAGTCCAGTGGATCTCCGAGGTGGATTTGCGTGGGCTCCACATGCGACTGATTCATCTAACTGCTGAAATTCATTGGGATTTTGTGCATCCGGTTCAGGCACCTGTGGCCTGGATTGCGCACTAAAACCTCCAGGCCTGACACCTGGTGACCACATGATCTTAATATGGGAAGACTTGGTGACGATCGTGGACGAAGACTCGTGAGTCGTCTTGGAATCTTTCGAAGAAAACAATAAAATGCGAGAAAAAAAAAGTGAAGGAAAGAGATATCTTGGGATTCTCAAGAAAATAATTAAGATTATCTCTACATAGAATTATCTTTTTCTTTAATCCGGAACCATTGTTTTTTTTTTATTTAAAATTGTTACTTTTCACGTTACAAATAGCAAAGATAATAATATTCTAGTGTTTGAAAAAAGCAGTCCCCTTATATGTATGGTTAACATATATCGTATACTATTTGGATAGACTCAACATGTACCTGTAATCATATTTAGGATTATACAAAGATGTGTTAAAATCATCAAAAATAACAATCTTGCAATAATCTCCAGAATTTTCTAATGATATACTGTAGTAATTGATTAAATGAGATAGGCATTCAAAAGTATATTTGTAATCTCGTTCCAAACAAAACGGATAACTATGTTTTTAAGCAAAACTACTTATGAAATGTGTTTATTTATTGCATTATAGGCAAAATTATTTCATGCACCTAAGACCGTTGGATTAGATTCATCATAACCATTGATCATGCGACCACACAAGTGCATTCCGCATGACCAATGGCTGCAATTGCATTGGGTCGATGGACAAGGCAAGAGATCCTTCATTTGCCAATGTTTTAGTTGGAAAATCACCTCTATTTAAAGTTATGAGCCAATGAACCTAGGAGTCATGTTCTTTTGTATGAAATACTTTAGTGTTAAGCGTTTAATATGGTTAAGTGTGCCTATAAGATGGAACACTCTTCTTTTTCTAAAATTTTGTTGTTAATATCATAAATCGGTCGCATACGGATATAATGTAACAAGTCAATCACAAAATTCATATCATATGAATTCTAGTCAACTTTGTGTTTGAGTTTTGAAAAATTAATGCCACCTTGTAATGGAAAAGGATTTGATTTATACATAGCCATTACACACATAACAATAAAAATCAGTATTAAAATTATATATATACTTTTTTCGTTACTTAACTAGTGTCATCATTCTTAATATTTGAAAATTTATATAATTGTAGCGCATGATGGCGCAATCTAAATTTTCTAAACTATTAGCGGTACTATGTATAGTAATTAAGATCACCAATATGAGAATGTCCTACTTAGGTAGTGAATAAAATAATAATCGTATTTTAATTTTGATTAAAATCATCTTATTTTAAAAGGGTAATTCATTGGCTATCACAACCCAAAAAATCTTGACACTTAGTCCAAAACAAGTTAATAACTTTCTTTTTTACACAGTTCAAAGTATCCAAACTATTCAAATTACAAGAATGTATTCATGTGTTCATGTGTTCACATGCATCTAGTAAAGCTCTACCATAATGTAGCTGGCGAGACTGATTCTGAATGTGAGACGTTATGACATAATTCATCGCATACAAATTAAATGCTTGATAACTCATCTAATAATTCAAGATTGCAAAATAGAAATTTGGCTGAAACTTATCATCATATTTTTATTTTATCATAAAGTCCTTTCGAGTCATTTGTTTTATATTATATGCAAAGTCCATTGTGCCCCTCTCTATTGACCAAAAGTCCAAAACTAAAGTAACCCGTGCTACACACAAAAATTAATTGTAAAAAGTACCTCGGATTTTTTTTTTGGGAAGGGGGAGACCTTTACCTCTTTATATTGGCTTTGGACACAGCTGACCTGGCCTTGCACTCAAGAAAAAAAAAACACAATCTCCGTACGTAAATGAGCCTAGTCGATCGTTGACGTTGATTTATGTGATTCTCATATAAGACTGACCTCATCTAAGAACTGAAATTCATTGAGATCTTGTGACCTAGTTCATGCAAGTGTGGCTTGGTTCCGCACTAAAATCAGTGGGCCCAACGCCTGATGACTGCAAAGTGAGGGCGACACGAGAATCTTTCTCGGGACAAGAAGAACAGCAAGTCGTCTCGAAGTCTTTCGAAGAACACGACAAATGCCAAAGAAAGAGCATCCGGAAAAGACGTGGAGGGTGTTCAGCCTAATCCATGCGGATGATGACCTTCGATGATGATATGTCTGCCACGCGAGATGGTCGTCGCTCAACCATTCTCCATCGCCATGGCCGACCGGGAGAGGAGTGCAGGGGCTCCACAGAGTGTGTTTCTCGTCTTCTTAAACTTGACTGAGAAAATAATGATGAATTATATAACAACAGCGGCATCCAAAAGAAAATGAGGTTTTTCGCATTCCGCAGATTCATATTCCTATTTTTGTATTTTTATTTCAATGAGGTCTTGTCACGTGACATCACCATTTCATTTAATTATATACTACTTTTAAATGTTTTAAGTCATTTGAATATCGAAAAACCGAAAATGTTGAATTCATATGGTATAGATGTAAAGTATCATTCATTATCTCCGTGGAGAATTACTTTTTTCATTAAGGGAACTATTAGTTTCTAAAGAAGTCATTCTTCATATCTCAAATTACAAAGATAATGACATTCTAGTGTTTAAAAAAAGCAGTCCTCCTATTTGTATAGTAACAAGTTTCGCATACTCTCCATGTAGTCTAGTCATATATCTATAACAATGTTTATGATCATCTAAAGATGTATTAAAAACATAAATAATAATAATAACAACAATGACGACGATGACGTTGCAATAATCTCAATAATTCTCTAATAGTGTCCTGCAATATTTAATTAAATAAGATTAGCATCCGAAAGTACAGTTGCAATTGTAGTTTCAAACAAATATAAAAGCAATTGACTTGGAATTGTGTGTTGGATATGCTGATCTTGACTATCAATCAAAGGCAAATGCAAAAACTAGCCTACTTGTTGTAAGAGTAAAAATTGGCAACACATATGATAATAATAATTTTCATCATAAAACATGCTCAATTTACATGAAAATCGGCCATTAACTAACATGTTTTTTTTCATGTGCCAACAGATGAATATAGCTACCAGAGTCTCTAGTATGTGCTTTATCCTCATCAGAACTTTTTAAACAATGTTCAATCAAGCTTGTAATGTTTTTATTTTTGACCGGGTCCTTTAAGTATATGTGTTTTTCTACTTGTATTTGGCCATCTATTTGAAAAATTGACGAAAGTGCTCATAATATGGCATTAAGTTGCTTATTATTGCCATTCTAGCATCACATGTGGTGTTAGATGTTGTCATAAAAAACCTTAAACAATATGGAATAATAAATATTTTTGAAAGAATAAAAAAACGGAAGAGTTGCCCAAGTGTGATGAGGGTGTTGCATCTCTCGTCAGGCTTTGGCGTGGCCTAATGTTTCAAGAAAACTCGTGGAACTTGCAGAATATGCAATGATAGCTATATAACATACTTTGTAGTGGTGGTCAAGAAAAACTAAAAGAGTTGGACCATTGATTTTGGTTTTCATCGTTTACCAGCCACACCTGATTCCAACCAAATAACATTAGAAAGATCAAAGTAAGATTTCTATCATTATTGCTCTTGATTTTAACTCTCTAAAAAAGAGCAACTTCATTTGCTCCTTTAGCTTGAAACGAAGATATGTTTAGTGCCATTCCTTGTCCGACCAGCAGATGCAATTGACAAAAACGGCGATGTATTCCAAATGGTGGGACTGAGACATCCATTATCCTCTCTTTACTATGGAATCCTTGACAAGATCGTCCGTGCAATCTTGACGTTGGTCTTGACCTAGAAAGCAAAGCAACGACTTACATGGCCAAATCATATCTCTATGATTCGAGCTTCAATAATTGCTCAATCCGACTGTGGAGGTTTTCTTTTATTAGAAGTCAGGTTCACGTTGTCATGTCACAATCTATTGTAAGAATTTCCAAACTGAGTTTAAAATGATTTAAATCGTGAACAGAGGCCTTTTGTTTTTCTTCAATCCTCTACCCACGAAATAAATCAGTTTCAATGGATTGACTATATATACAAATTTGACATCATATTTAGATCTTTGTGTGCAAACTATTATTTTGATTTACGGCAGATAAAATTAAAAGACAAAGGTAGATCAATTGATAAATGCTAATGGTTCAATTTGCTCAAAGGTTAATGCACTAATCCTAAACCCGATAACTATAACCCCCAGCTTTTGTGGGAAATCTAAAGTAGCAATTATATGACCAAGAGACTTTATACAAGTTGTCTCTATGTCTCTTAAATAACAACCACTTTTGTAAGAAGTACCATAAAAAAAGATGTCTTGTTACGGTGTGCCTTTCGAAGGTGGACAATAGCATGTCTTTTTACTGAAGTGGATTTTTTGAAATTCCACCAACGTGTTCTTTGAGGTAAGAGCACAAATTTTGCATGATGGACCTATGTTTTTTTGCATTGTGATCTTAGTCTCAAATTCAACCTTTCTATTCAATGCGATCCCTCACAGACATGTTTTTTTAAAATTTATGACTCATGTGGATTGTGAAACTCTATACAATAATTTGATTCATCTATACTGGTTGATATTCTTGAGATCTAACACTTTTTGCAGGCACAATTTTTTTAAAATGAATGCTCAAAATTATGTTTCTCATGCTTTTGATGAGTATAATAAAGTATATGGACTGTTTAACTTAAACAAATGTTACAAACACATGCAGTTCACCTAGTCACAAACACAATAATTCAAGATTGCAAAAAAAAAAATGATTCGATTGGAAGTTATCACCAAATGGTTTTGATCATAGAGGCCTTTCAAACCGTCTTTTCTTATATTAAATGCGAATTCCATCATGCTCCTCTTTTTGACTAAAGTAAAGCAACACCTATCACACAACAAAAATTAAGTGTAGAAAAGTACCTAGGAACGTTTAATCATTCAGCCAATAATTTAAGATTGCAAAATAAAATGATTTGATGGAAGTTATCACCAAATGGTTTTGATCATAGAGGCCTTTCGAACTGTCTTTTTCTTATATTAGATGCGAAGTCCATCATGCCCCCTCTTTTGACTAAAGTAAAGTAACACCTGTCACACAAAAAAATTGAGTGTAGAAAAGTACCAATGATCAATTTATGGGAAAACCTTAACCTTTTTATGCTGGCTTCGGACACAGTTGGCCCACCCCTGGACCCAAGGAAGAAAGAAAAAAATAATAATAAGAACATGCTTCGCATGCGAGTGAGCCTAGTCGATCACCAACGTTGATTTACGGGGGCCCTATGTAAGACTTACCTTATCTAACAATTGAAATTCATCGTGATCTTGTGCATCCGATTCATGCAATTGCAGCTTGGATCACCACTAAAACCACTGGGTCCAACGCCTGGCATCCAACAAGAGAGGCTTGGGGACAGTGACACGAGACTCGCAACGCTCTCTCGATGCAGGACCACTTCAAGTCGTCTCGAAGTCTTCGGGAGAACAAGACAACATGCCGCAAAAAGAAGAAAGGAAAGGCGTGCAAAGGAGAGGTGGGGCTCATTGTGGTCGAGAATGACCTTTCTCAATAATGAAATGTGGATTACGCGAATTGAGGATGTCGCTTGGGAGATTTCCCAATGATGAGGATGTGTACCACAACAAGATGATCAAGTATGACAACAGTGGCACCAGAAAAAAAAATATAATGATGATTTTCGCAATACCATGGATACATCTCCCTATTTTATATTTCAATGAGCTCTTATCACATAACATCCTCTATTAAATTAATTATGCTGCTTTAATAGGTTTTAAGTTTTTTGAATCTTATAAAATTGAAAATGTTGAAAATTATCATTTCACTTTGAAAATTTTTATTTTCTAAAGAAGTCACTTCGTACATCGTGAATTACAAATATAATGACATTCAGGTGTGTTCGACAAAGTAGCCCTCTTCTATGAATATTAGAAGATATCGGAATATTCTTCATGTAGACTCAACATGTACTCATAACCATATTTATTGTTGTGTAAAGATGTGTTAAAATCATTAAAAAAAATAATTTGCAATAATCTCAAGAATTTCTAATAATATATTGCAATATTTGTTTAAATAAGATTAGCATCCCGAGTATATTTCTAATTGCGCCTCCAAGCAAATGTAAAAAGCAGCTTGACTCTGAATTTTGTGCTGGTTATGGGCAAGTGAAAAAAAAAAATACTGTCCATATTTTGTAAGAGTTATAATTGGGAACAAATATGATAAAGGCAATTATCATCATCAAATATACTCGACTTACATAGAAATCGGCCATTAATTGACGTTCTTTTTTTGTGCCAACAGATGAATGTAGCTACCAGGTTTCCAGCATGTGTTTTCTCCTCATATTAATCTTTGGCATGGTAGTGTAGCTATTGGATCATAACTTTTACACAACATCCAATCAAGCCTGTGATTTTTTTTTATTACGTCTTTAAGTATATGCTTTTTTTATTTGTATAAGTCCATCTATTTAAAAAATTTACAGAAGTGCTGCCAATATGGCACTAAGTTGCAATCAATTGCTATCGTAGCACCACGTATGATATTAAATGTGGCCATCAAAACCTTAAACAATATGAAAAGTTAAATAATGTTTGAATCCTAGAAGAAGCAAAATGTCAGGAGTTTGCCACATGTGGAAGGTGATTTCTATTGTCTATCAAGGGAATTATTGACTTCAGTTTCAATATAATACGAGGCATTGTGGTGACTTGGTTTGTAAGGAAGCCTTAGAAATAGAGAAAAGATACATTACTCAAAGGTAAATTACAAGAAATACTTTTGTTTTCAATATTTTGATAAGAGATTTTTTTTTTTTTTTTTTTGGTTACGCATGCAAATCAATTGAAATATAGTTTGAGAGACTTATTTGCATTGTCGTTTAAGATATTATATAGGACCCGGTCAATGACTAAAATATTAATTTAGTCTAAGCCATTAATCTGTAAAGTTTTTGGTAGATAGTGAGAAAAAGTACTAGTTATTTCTATCACCTTTTCAGAAAAAAAAAAATTTATCGCCTTTAATATAGGTTATATATTCCTTGCAAGCTAGTGTTTTTCATCACGGTTCATTTGTACTGAACTTACAAAACAACTTAAGTTCTTTCATCCTAAAAATAAAACGAGTTTGTTCTGAAATAAAGTTATTATCAAGTAAATTACTGATACTTCTTTATTGATCTTGTAATCCTCTCCTATAGGTTTGGATAAGGACTTTTTGTTCTTGATGAACTGACTAATATAATGTTTTTCATCCCTTCATCGATTTGAAAGTAATCATATGAAGGTTGGAAGATGTGGTATTTTCTGAGTTTTGAATCCGGTTTAACATCTAAACTGATTAAATGACCTATAAAATGAAGAGAAAGTAAAGCAAATTGAGATTTTATTTTTGTTTTGTCATCATATCTAATTAAGATAATATTATGGAAAAGGAAGAAAGAGTGAAAATAGACACTTTTTCTGGCCTATTATAATCCTTTTGGCCAACAATTCTATTACCTTTTCATGGAAATGAAAATTATATTAAGATTAATTGTAATATAATTATGTAAAAGTAAATACTGAAAGTGAATGAAGATTCTTACTTGTCGTAAAAGTGAACTGGATTATAATAAGAAAAAGGAAAGATAAAAAGGAGTGAGTAGATTATATTTCTGGCCTATTATTATATGTAAGGAAAAGAAGACAACAAAGAATGGATAAAGGGAAAGAGAGATAATGATAATGTCAAAATGACTATATTTCGACCTTTTATTAGTCTACCTTAGTGCACTGTAATATTAGATTGTGACAATTAAACTTACACAACTATAAGCCCAAAACAAATGGCAAACATAACGTATATATAGAATACACAATCAATCCTAGAAGTCCTTATGGACAATTAATAGACATGTCATTATAGTAACAAAGAATCATATGCTAGAACCTGCTGAATAGAAAAGAGAGCCCATCGTCTCATGTTGGCTCATCCTGGAAGTAGTTGAAGTCACATGGGAGTAGAGATTTTCTTTATCCACCATGCTTTCGGTCTCTTCATTGTTTTCTTCAACTATTGAGCTATCAAGCTTGTAGTTAATCTTGGCGAGTTGCTCAGCCACTTCCCTCATTGCTAGCCTCGTCCCGCCACTTGGGTCAAAGCACTTCACTGCGATCTCAGCAACCATTCCTACTCTCTTCATTTCACCTTCACTAGCAGCCTTGAAGCTTATGACATTAGATAGTGTCTTATCCTTCGTGGAAGAGATGAAACAATGGATAATATTGATTGACTCTTCGGACTTAGTAATAAAACTTGTAGGCTTCTTTTTCAAAGGAGCAACTCCACGAGGACAACTCCAAGGCTATATACATCACTTTTAACTATTAGTATATTGGTGGTTAAATATTATGGATCGATGTAGCCCAATGTCCCTTGTAGTTCATTAGCTACGACACGACTACATTCTGGTGATATAAGTATCAAAGTTCCAAAATCATATACTTTTACAGAGTAATTTTGGTCTAGAAGTATGTTTCGTAACTTGATGTCACTATGAATGATTGCGCGTTTTGCATAGGAGTGCATATACCCGAGTGCAAGAGTAGCTTCAGCAGTTATTCTGAGTTGGTTTTTCCATGGTCTTAAGATGGCCGACGCATTCTTATGGATGTGTTGGAATAGGTTACCATTCGAAATGTATTCATAAACTAGAAAGGGTATTCTAGTCTCCAAACATATGTCATGGAGCTTCACTATATTTTTGTGGTTTATATGCATCACAATTTGAAGTTCATGTTGGAAATCCCCTTGATTAGAGACTTGTGCACATCATTAGGCTTCTTGACTGCAACCACTATGTACCCGCTATTTTGCCTCTATAGAATAAATTGAAATTGCCCTCGCCAAGCTTATTGTTATCATCATAATTGTTGGTTAATTTTGCTAGCTTAGCCTCCTTAAAGATTTGAACAATTTGGTGTTTCAAGAGCTCTCCTTTATTTCGGCTAATGTTTTTCTTTTTGATTTTCCTCCTCTGCCACTTGTCAATGACTAAAGTACCAACAACCAAAAGAAGAAGGCTCCAATAAGCTGCACTAGATTAATAATTCGAGCATGTAATCCTTATATGATCCACATATTTCATAAAATAAGTTAATTTCAAATGGACCACCCATTTAATCTATTATTACATAATCCACATCCATTATCATCTATTTGGATGATTGGTCCATCTTTGAAAGTACAATTACCTATTTTAGCGGTGATAAAAATGGTTTTTGAAAGGCTACACATTATGTATCATGTAACAATCCTTATGTGTCTTTATCTAAAATTTGAGGCGCATTGTTACAAAACCAAATAAGTAATCAATTGAACTCAATTCAAGTACATAGTACTAGCGTCTTCTATTACTTCTCCCAATGTCTTTCCTTAATTATAATGAAGAAAGTTTGTAATAAAGAAAAAAGAACGAAGAAGCATTCACCTCCTATATATGATATGAAAACTTAGTCAAATCTTTTAACCACTTACGTATGAACATAGATAGCGCTCAAATTTTTATCTAGTTAATATATAACATGACAATTAAAAAACTCGATTGAAGGATATATACTCTACCTAGAGATCCAAGAAAACACAATCATTTTCATTTACATATTAATTATGTCTCTAAACCTAATTTTAACCACCTTGAAATGAAAATTTGCCTCGCCGCCTCCCCATGCCTTGTGTGGGGGCACCGCCATGGAATTAATTTCTTTTATATGGCCATCAAATATTTTTCTTATGCTAATAAGAATGAATGGTTTCAGGACTGGATTTCATACAAAATGGGTGGGCTCATGGGCCGGTTTTATAGAGCCGAACAACCTCCAACCTTCGCAAATTGGTCGACGTGGAATAATGCGAAGATGAAATATATAGAAGACAATTGTACCACATTGTTTACCTAAAGGACTTTTCAAACTTTCATTTTCTTTGAAAGCAAGACTTGTAAGGAGAAGTGATTATCCTTATTGTTATTACTACTACAGAAATTATTACAAATAAAATAAAAGAAATACAAAATATTTTTTTTTCTTAAAAGTGTAGACGCGGCAGTGTTAATGCTATCCTGGGCAGAGATTCCTCATGCCTCGTGCCCATCCAGACCCCACTGTCCCCAGGCTTTCAGGTATGTATTCATTCCTTTTTTTGTAGCTTATTATCCTCGCCAAACTATGACATTTAATTATGTATATGCTTAATTTCAATTACTTTAAATATGGAAGATAGAGGAGAAAATGTATTTTCATACCCAGGACAAACTATTACTTCTACGGTCAAATCTCAATTAAACTGTTACCATGGATTATTATGCCATACTCTGCCGACCTAATCTCAAATTGCACAAGCAGTGCAAGTGAGATCTGTCACATGTCCAATAGCTACACTTATGTTTATTCTAAAAATCTCTGTTTGTCTGTTTTACTATTTTACATTTTTTCTTTATTTTTTCTATGTTTCTTTTTTCTTTAATCTCTTTTATTAGATAAACAATTGCATATCTTGTGAACCATTTACGGGATAATACCTAAAGGGAACATTTGTTACCCAAATCCAAACTCAACTAAGACATGCAAGTCTGAATTCTGTAAAAGGATTTGGCAAAAGAAAAATAAAAATAAGCCCCAATGTGCGATCGTCGAAGGTGAGTTGAGTTTCTTGTATTCTAGTAATCCAGCTAAGCTCCATCAATCTTGAAGGTCATCCTTTTGCGCAAGTTCACCAAGCAATGGTCTTTGGCCTTCGTGTCGCTCTAGTGTTTAGGAGCCATTGTTACTTTAGCAATTCACAAGATGTTAAAAGAAAGAAATTCTCAAAATTTATACCATTATTAGGGCTTTTCTCCTCTTGAAATCAGAAGCTCTAGTTGTTCGTTTTCACATAAGGATGCCGTGTATCCTCCCACAAGTGGAGTTTCAAAGCGTTAGCTTCAGAACAGAAGGGGGAAAAAAGGCAAAAAGTGAGGAAAGAAAAACAAAGAAAAGATGTAATGGATGTTAGCTTGGGACTAAATAGGGACAAGTGGTAGCTTGTGTTACAGGGGATTGCACCAACTAAGTACGGTCTAATAATAATAATAATAATAATCCCTAAAGCATATAAAGTTTTAGGAGAATCGAGAGAATTATGAAAAAGGATTTTTCTACAACGGATACATTTCCATGAGCTGTGTACATGTATTTATACAAGAGATTACAAGCCGTTAGAATCAATCAAATTGAATTTACAATCCCTTGATCTTAGCACTTGCTTGTTATGTGAGATCCTTGATTTGAGCACTTGACCGATTTGGTTTGATCTTGATTCCCTGATTTGTGTCATTATCCTTAACACGCCCCAATAAGATGGTGCTTCCATCGAAGATGCCAATCTCGGGTCGTAAATAACTTAACCAAGGTTTGGATAATGGTTTTGTGAGGGCATCTGCGAGTTGATCCATGGTTGAGATTTGGGAGACACAGAGAACTCCGTTTGCAACTAGATCATGAACGAAATGGTAATCTATGGCAATGTGTTTCATTCGGGAAAGAAATATCGGATTTGCACATACATATGTGGCGCCGATGTTGTTGCAGTACAGAGTCAGAGTGATGATTGGTTTGATGCCAAGTTCAGATAGTAGGTTATGGACCCATTGTAGTTCTACTGTGGCTGTGGCAACGACGTGGTACTCAGCTTCGGTCGAAGATCGGGCAATTGTGTGTTGTTTTCTGGCACTCCAAGACACCGGATTAGGTATGAGATATATGACAAATGCATAGGTGGATGATCGGTCATCGGTATTGCCTGCCTAATCAGCATCGGAGAACCCTGTGAAGAATAGATGTCGTGGAGTAGGTTAGATGTAACCCATGAAATATGCTTCCTTTTAAGTACTGGAGAAGTTGCTTAGCAGCAGCCCAATGTGTGATTTTGTTGACAAAGAATGTGATGTCGGGTCTTGTGATAGTGAGATATTGAAGAGCCTTAATAAGACTTTGATACTCACTAGCGTTGGTTGCTTCAGCTAGATTGTTGGTAGATAAGTTGAGTCCCTTAGCTAATGGAGTGCCTACCTCCTTGGCTTCATCCATTCTATGTTTTTGTAAAAGCTTACGGATATACTTATGTTGAGAGAGAAATATACCCGTCTTGGTTGGGATCACTTTGATGCCAAGGAAGTGATGAAGTGTTCCCAAATCAGATAAATGTGTAGATAGTGCTTCAGTGAATTTGGTGAGGAAAGAGGTGTCATTTCCTATGATGACAAGATCGTCAATATAAACAAAGAAGAATGTTGTAACTGGACCTATGGTGTAAATGAACAAGGATGGATCAGAGCGGGAGCTGTGAAAACCATGAGTGTGTAGGAATTTACTCAATGCAGTGTACCATGCCCTTGGCGCTTGCTTGAATCTGTAAATAACTTTTCTCAATTTGCATACATGGTTTAGTCGAGTCGGATCAATAAACCCGAGGGCTTGAGTCATGTATACTTCATCTGTGAGATCCCCTTGTAGGAACCCATTGTTGACATCAAGATGCGGAAGTGGCCATCCTCGGCTCAATGCAATAGAAAGCACAACACGAATGGTGATTGATTTGACAATAGGACTAAAGGTATCCTTGTAGTCAATCTTGCGATGTTGGTGGAAACCTTTGGCAACTATACGCACTTTGTAGTACTCAATACTGCCATCGAATTAGTGTTTAATCCAAAAGATCCACCTACAACCAACAACATTATTGGAATTTGTGTTAAGGGTGAGTTCTCATGTTCCATTGCATAGCAACACATTAAACTCCTCGGACATGGCATGTCACCATTTGGCATCCCGCAAGGCTTGAGTAATGCATGTTGGTTTGATGGTGTCGAGTAGAGGGTGTTTAGTGGTGTGATGAGTTTGTTTAGGTTTGAATATGTTATTCCTAGATCGTGTAATATTTGGATGGTTGCGGGTTGCGATTGGTGGAGGTGGTGGTAAGGTCAATTGTGGTGAAGTATCAGAGGATGAAAGAGGTTGATCCGATGGGGTGGGGTTTATGGTAGATAGTGGTGTGTCATTTTTGGCTAATTTGGTTTGGGTTTTTGTCAAAGGGTCAATTGTAGGTAGGTCGAGTGGTGGCTGAGGTTGTGATTCGGGCTAAGGATGATCGTTGGTGGTGTCAGTGCTGCAAATTGGAGAGATGGCTGTTGCATAGGGAGCATGCAACGAGCCATCAGCAATTGTAGGAGCTTACAGTTGGATCGACATTGGGACAGGAGGCGACACTGGACTCGTTTGTTGGTCAGCGATTGGGAGTTGAATCCATGTGTGATTCGTAGGTGATAATGGGTTTGGAGGTGAGGAGTTTGTTGTGTCATATAGGAGAGGAGGCACAAAGGTTTGAGAGAGAAGGCAAAATTTTCTTTGTAAAATGGGAATAGAGTTGCTAGAAATGTTCACTATGATGTTGGCAGGGTGACGTCAATTGTCTTGACTTATTATATTAGGAAAAAAGTTGGAACTTGAGGAAATTTTTTTGCCAAACCTACATTTACTTTATTGGATCTATCATAATCAATGATCATGTGGGTTTCACATGAATTCCACATGACTAGTTTCGAAGATGGATTTGGATCTAGATGAGATTCCCCAATTTTATAAAGGCCTCATATTAGAATTATATCATGTGGTAGGACACATCTAATAAATGAGAAAACACACTTCCTCCATCTTCCCCTATCCCCTCCACCAACACTGCGGCCCAGCCATGCTGCAAACGTTGCAGTCATTGTGACCGCTGCATCTCCATCCCTGCCCGTCGATATTGATGTTCAGATGAGTGAAGGTCACAATCCCACCCCATGAACCATTGCCTCATCTCTCTTGATGAAAGGTCGACGTAATTTCTTCTTCGCCATTCATGCAAGCAAATTTCATCTCCCTCATTGTGGTTACTGCCGAGATGAGGTACAATTCAGACTCATAAATAGCACAAATTAAACGGCGGCTATTAAATGGGGATAAAACTAGATGGAATCAATATATATATATGCACCTGGAATAGCTCGACGATGGAGGGGTCTGTTGCGGTGATCTGTAGAAGTTCTGAGGGCGTGCTGTTGGATGGGTTTGTGAAGAAGTTGGTCGCTCCATCAGCAGCCATCGCTGAAGCCCTAGCTGTTCGTGAGAGAGTGCGGTGGCTTCAACAGAAGCTATATGAAGGAGATCCACGAACTGGTATGGTACTTGCTGATGCTCAATCAGCACTTTTAACTACAGACAGCTTATCTACAGTTGACTTCATTATGGGCCGGTCTGCAGTACCTTGGGCTTCTAAGTCCATCATCTATGACTGCATAAATCTGGTGGGCCAGCTTCATGGTGTTAGGATCCACTATGAACCGAGGGATTATAACAAGCGTAGCAGCCAATTGGGTTCAAGGCCCACCGTGCTGACACTCTCCCAATAAATTGGATTAAAATCCCCCATTCCCATTGGATTAAAAATCCCCCTCATTCCCATTGTTTAATCTTTATGTTCGACCTCGAATCCTTTTGTAATTTGTCTACTTTGGTTTGAGTAATGCATATTCCTTTTCCGACCAAAAACAAATATATATACGCACTACTTCACTATCCCGGGATTACGATCAATTAATTAGTTATCCACATCATTCGTTCAAGTGTGATAATGCATGAGGAGTTATATATGTGTTAATTACATGTACACCATTGGATGCGATCATAGGGATTCCCCTCCTACCAGCCTTGCAAGTGCAACGATGAACCAGTCCATTTCCGAAGTCCTTAGCATTCTACGTTGTTACCCCAGGCATAGTCGACTGGTTCAACATGGCTTATCTGCAAGTCACGTCCAATCCGACCATCCAGTCCACAACAAGGCCTGCGGTGTTGCCACATCCTCGAACCTCGGGAGAGTCAAATTTGAGATTTCGAATGACCTGTTGTCCATCACGAAGGCCCGTGCACAGCAGTTGAGTTGCGAGGCCGACACGTTTTGGTAGATGGAGGAGATGCTACTGTCGAGCATCTTAAGCCTCTGGGATGGATGCTTGACAGCAACCTTGAGCGGAGCAAATGGTCTCCTTGGTGAAGTCGACTTTGCCGCTGCAGTAGGAGATGCAACCACTCCCGAACGTCCCTTTTGTGTTGGCCACGACCGCGACGTTATCGCAGCCGACAACGTTGAGCTTGTTTTGTGTTTCCAAGAACCTCTACCGAGGATTTGGAGATAGATCGATGGCCAGAGGACTGCTTTTGTTTGCTAGCGTGCCATTCTGATCGTAGCACTCGTATGCTTCGGGGGGGCTGGCGACCATGGTCGAGTCCCCCACCGAGATTTTGCGTATCGTAAGATTCGCCAACAGTAGTTGAATACCGCTCCATACGATGTGGGTGCAACTGAGCAAAAGATCTGTGGACCTCGCACGATTGGTTTCGAGCCCCAACAGATAAGGTACGGCCATGTCCCCACACCGGTGTTCGCACTTTCTGGGCACGGCGGCAACTCCGCCTTGTCGAAACCACCAGGCCACAGCCACTGTTAGAAGCCATGCACTGCCTTCATTTCGAAAGAACTCTCATTTTCTCATGAACAGATCAAGTAACTCAAATAAATTAATAAAGCTTTGTGTTGCTGAAGATTATCAAACGCACTTAATGACTAATGGTACGTTTATTTTACGGAAAATTTGAGATTTGAAAAATGTTTTCCTGAAAAATAATTCATTTATCACTTTAAAAAATCAATTAATAGAAAATATTTTCATTATTTTGCCTACTTTCATGGAAGATAAAAATATTTTTCAATTATTCATTTTTGTAAACGATACGAATTATCATTAATCTTTAGTTCTCCGTGAAATAAATAAGAAAAAAATGATTGATTTGAATAACATTTCCAAAAAGCGATAGTTGATATCACTTATAAAAATAAATGAATGAATGAAAAGTATTTTCGTTTGTCGACAAAAATGCTTAGATATGAATTGTCTAATGATGAAAATATTTTTTTATTAACTAATTATTTCAAGTGATATAAGTGAATATTTTTATATTTTTTTTCAATTCATTTTTTGTGGAAGTAAATTATTGTTAAATGATAATTTTTTTTTTTAAACATAGCGTGGTTGCAACACATTCCCTAAAGCATTTCGTTCTTCACTTACACGAGCATCTTTCATCAATATATTACTTTCGTAACATTGATCGAGTTTAAGATTTTAAAATTTGTCGATAGGAGTATCAAGTTTGATCGGTATAATGTAGTTTAATTAATTATTTATTTTTCTTTTCATTTTTTTATTGAAATTTACAATGCTTGTATTTTTTATATGACGATTCAAACATTAACTCACGTTTCCTTCCATTCTCTGGAGGCAATAATTAATACTTCTATACCTCCAACAGGTCCTTGCTAACGTGTGTCAGTGTGTTCGCCATTGAGTGCAATGGCCCAGTGGTGTGAAGGCCTAATGGCATGAACTTATATTTTTATATTTTCTTAAAATTTTACTTTGGATATTAGGAAATACAGTATTATCTATTCTCGATTTTTTCTGGGCATTTTTTTAAAATCTATTTATACTCCTATAAGACTTGAACTTTATACTTTAGAACACCTAAGAATACATGAAATAGATTCCACGGAGGATTTCAGGAATCAAAATTGGGACAAATCATCAAGCTTTAGAATTAATCTAATTTAAAAAATAGGACATTATACGCGTGATATATGATTAAAGCACATGAAATTATTCTTTTTAGTTGATATGTTTCAATTCAAAAAGAAGAAAAATCATGTGAAAATAATTTTTTGGCTGGCGAGTTGAAAAATAAAGTTTTGATTAATCATTCACTTTTTCCAAAAAAAAATTTAAAAAAAAGCAAGAAGAAGAAGAAGAAGGAATAACTCCCATTACTATGAGCATTGAGATCAATTGACCAATTCTTTCCTTTATTTTCAAAATCTAATGTAAATTTACCACACTCATCATTCACGAATCTATCTATTAGAGAATGAATATGCGAACTTTTCTTAGACATTTCTAAGTTTACTCAGTGGAGTATCTAGATAAATATTGGACAATTTGAATGTTATGAGTTCACGAAAAACCATTAGTTCTCTAACTATCATATTATGGAGAATTAAAAAAAGAAAGGCGATAAGGAAAATTAAATCATTTATACTCTAATTCCTTCAAGTGTAAAAATAACATAAGCGAAATAGATGTGCTGAAATGCTACAAGTAAATTTATTTACAATTGCCATTTTTTCACTTGATTTGCAAATAATATTGAATAAATAATTAATGTTGAATTTAACAAGAGAAATGAGCGTGCTTATGCATTTGTTCTATGTAAAATTTCGTGATAAAGGAAAATACTTTCTACGAAATTATTCTCAATTAAAATGGGTTGTTTTTATTCATTTGGCAATATGCTAAAACTGTTCTTGTAAATATTTTCGGGCGTTTGGATCTCATTTGTAGTGACGGATATTGAAAGAAGGCAATGATGCGAGTCTTTGTTAGGAGACTTGTTATACTTATGAATAACGGGAGTTTATTTGTTTCCTTGGGCTTGCTTTCTTCGCCATTTTCAAGCAATGTGAACGGTGAGTTGCTTTGCTGAAGTCCGAAGTCATCGCAGGATGAGAAAAATTAATGTTACCTATCATGCAACTGCAACGTACAAAATGATAAAAATCCGTATTATTGATCTGGCCTTTCTTTTCATTTGCTAGTGTCAACTATGGGCATGCAGGATCTGCATCCAATAACTCCTCCAAGTTCTCTCTTCTTCTTCTTTTTTGGAAAATATAAAGTACAAAACTAAGAATAAGTAACATCTAAAGTCTACAATCCCAATTTTATCGCCAAGCAAAAATTAGATAATTATCTAGGAGGCTACAAATGGAACGTAGTATCAAAATGCTTTGTATGCCAACATTGGCAAGTATATTAGTAGGCCGATTGTCTTCCCCAAAAATGTGATGTATTTTAAACTCAAAATGAGAGCTCAATAGCCTTATGATATCCTTAAGTAGTGCTGGTCAAGTGTAATCTCCGACTACTTACTATGTCCGGGCTTGTGGTGATGCTGCTATTATATGCTTCACCTCTGGTATAGTCTTTGCTTTCTCTTATTGTCAATAACAACTATTTTCTTTTTCTTTTGTAGTCTTCAATGGGTGATTTTTGGGAAAGATGGTTCTGTTACTCTTCAGGAAAGTGATATATACTACTTAGAGACGTGTGTAGAAGCAAGCACACGCACATTTCACCCACAGAGATATAAATAGGGCACTTTGTAGGTTTTATTACCTTCTTCAAAGTGTCAGTCATACAAAATGATACCAAATGGCTCTTTTTTGGGTTGATTACCTGCTTGAAACATTTCAATCGTATCAAAATTGCCATAGAGTGAACAATATCAGATCTGTAAATATAGACAACTTTCTTTTGGGCTAATCACCTGTTGCTTAAGACACTTTACTGACCTTACTTCTGAGCGAGACTCCCCAAGGAAGCTTCTTTATCCAATTTCCTTGGCAAATATGTTACGATTTCTCAAATTAAGGATTACATTATGTGACATTGGTTTCTAAGTTCAACGGTTGCCTTGCATTCCAGTACTCAACAGCTATCCTTGGATGTAGGTTCCGTTTATGAATTTTCTTTCCTCTTTGTGATTTTCATAGGTGGGGTCATTGTCAATTATGTCCATATTGATGCCTAAGTTTGGCGAAATGTGGCTTGGTAGTTCGTAGTTTTGGAGTTCATTTCCAGATGTTTAGTTGACTCAAGACCATGAAGCTGAACCGAATGACATATGATTGTATGTCCCTTGGCTGCAATGAATAACATTCGACAAATCCATCCAAATTAATCATTAAACTACAATTTTGACTGATGTGAGTGCGTACGTCCCACGAGCTGATGGTATCGTACTTTGTTTCCAAAATGACAGAGGACCCATTCAGTTGGAATTGGAACGATATTATATGCTAAAGTTTTTTACTAAAATTCATTCTGTTGATCAAGATTCTATGTGAATACATGTAACTTCGCTTTGTTTTCAAAACGATTATACTACCGAAAAGTAAATTATGCTTATCAGGTTTATGTGATCAATTTTTTCTACGTAGCCCTATATATAAGTTATTACTTTCCAAGCATGGTTGGTTATACTAAATATAATAATATTTTGGCATGTCTAAATATTTGTTGCGCTTTGTTCATTACATAGTTAAAGAAATATTTTTGGAATACCAACATGGATGGATGACAAATGAGTCAGGATGGGCCGTTCGAGCCCAGTCAATGGGCCTATTTTTCCAGCCCATTTAGGAAAAACTGTGCAATTTGAATATATATTCCCATAAAAATTAATGAACAACTAATCCATGCAACTTAGGGAATCACATTAAGCTAGTCATTCGACGGGAACAACTTTGTCTTCATTATATGCCCATCACCAATTTTATCCAAAAGTAAGTTATTCTTCAAGGAAAGCAGAAAGAAATGAAGATACCATAAGGTCAATAAAATTTACATATTCTAGCACAAAAAAAGAAACTATTTTGTTCCTCGTGATCGGGCAAGGGCCGCCCTTGCCAAATTCAACAAGTTTAGTGGGCCTTGCCATTGGCTAGCAATGGTTGTGATCCTCACTGATCACAATGAAGAATAAGAAAATTAAAAGTAAAGGAAAAGAAAATTAATAAAAAATATGTTGATATCAATACAAGTCATACCACCTAGGACGGTTAGCATTTATGTTAGTCCTTCCAATCAAAGTTGGCAGATTGATTCAATTCCAAGATAAATCAAAAGATTTAAGACTAATTTAGTTCAACTAAAATATTTAGGATGGATGACAAATGAGTCAGATGGGCCATTCGAGCCCAGTCAATGGGCCTATTTTTCCAGCCCATTTAGGAAAAACTGTGCAATTTGAATATATATTCCCATAAAAATTAATGAACAACTAATCCATGCAACTTAGGGAATCACATTAAGCTAGTCATTCGACGGGAACAACTTTGTCTTCATTATATGCCCATCACCAATTTTATCCAAAAGTAAGTTATTCTTCAAGGAAAGCAGAAAGAAACGAAGATACCATAAGGTCAATAAAATTTACATATTCTAGCACAAAAAAAGAAACCATTTTGTTCCTCGTGATCGGGCAAGGGCCACCCTTGCCAAATTCAACAAGTTTAGTGGGCCTTGCCATTGGCTAGCAATGGTTGTGATCCTCACTGATCACAATGAAGAATAAGAAAATTAAAAGTAAAGGAAAAGAAAATTAATAAAAAATATGTCCATATCAATACAAGTCATACCACCTAGGACGGTTAGCATTTATGTCAGTCCCTTCCAATCAAAGTTGGCTAGATTGATTCAATTGGCATAAATGCAAAAGATTTAAGACTAATTTAGTTCAACTAAAATATTTAAGATTAAATTAATATAAATGCAATAAATTTGTGACTTTTTTTTTATACTTTTCCCCCTTATGTGGCATTAATATAAAATGCTATTGGCCTTACCAAACCATGAAAAAAAAAATCATTTTGGCCCAAATTTTTTAATCAAAATCTTAATTAAATGAAATTACAAAAAAGGGATTTTAAAAATATGAAAAAAGAAGGAAAAAAAAAAAGGCAAGGGAATGGCAAGGGCCCTCGCCCGCACCACACCATAGTTGCCGGAAAGGGCCGGTAGGAGTTGTCAAGGCCTTGATCGTAAGCGAGGCCACAGCCCTCCACTTAGATCCGCCTCGCCAAGATCAAATGGCCCTCGGTGAGACCGCAAGCCACGATTGGCCATGCAAGGTGCCCTCGCGATGGTCTACTCGAGGGCCGCTTGATTTGGGTGGATGGCTGCAATCCTCACCCAACCCCACCAACACTTTCGGCAATAATAGGACGGCGGCAGGGTCCTTGCCCTTGATTTTTTTTTTTTACTTTTTTTGTGTCCATTTAAAATACATATTTTATATTTTTAATCTAATTTTGTTAAGATTTAAGTTTAAAAAAAATCAGATGTGGACAAAATGATGTCATTTTAACATTATCTTTCTTATTTTAGTCATATCAACACCATGTAAGAGTAAAAAAAACAACGTTAGCTTCTTTCATTATGACAAATTTGATAAAGTTAATGGAAAAGACATAGTTGCACCAATTTGATAAGTTTTTGATTTCATTGCACCATTTTTTTCAGGACTTGCAAAGTGCACTTATTCCTAGAAATTTAGAAAGAAATTCAATCCCCTCAAGTTTATATAGTTGATTGAGGCGTTAAAAGATTATAACCCAAGAATTAAAAAGTTGCATGTTCAAATTCTACCAATTCGCGCAAAATGTTCAAAATTGGGGTTACTAACACGAGTCAAAAACTCTAATGCCCAGATCTCCCATAAACAATAGCCTAATGACCCACACAAATCTTAAATATTTTCATCACCCACCCAACTTCTATTGTGGCTTACAAACTTCAACCTAGATAGTGACAACTTTTTAAACATTTGTTGGGGATCGTCCATCTCTGCATGAGAAAGAGAGGGAGGTAATGATGTTTTGCGTCCGGCGGCATTTGGGCGTGTCATGTGGGGAGGTCAAGTCAGGATTTGGATAGTAAGTTTGTGACTAGGTTACTTTAGGGGAAATAAATAGTGATGTGATATGTAAAGACCCTTGTTATTTGTTGTAGTGTTTGATCACACAGAGATGGGGGTGGGATGCAAAGAAGTTTTGGAAATGAAAGATGCAAAAGATGGCGATGCAAAATTTTGGCTTCCGAAGAGAAAAATTCAGTAGGGTTTCTAATTTTTTCCACCAAATTGGTAATGAATTCTCTTTTGACCACATCATCGCGATGATTTTTTTTTTTTTTGGTCAGAAACAATAGATCTTCTATTCATTGAGGGAAATAAGCACATCCATTTACAAGAGCTTCATGACATAACATGTCTACCATAACAGGAGGTGGTGAAGTGGGCCAATTTGTCCGGAGAGAACCATGGCCATGGGCTTTCGCGGCCCGATCAATAGGGCATTGGATTCTCGCACAAGGTGCTGCACGGTAAGATTGGGGAAACGGAGGGAGTCGATTGGCGATCTCGGCGAAAATGGCGCAATACTCCCGTGCGGAAGGCGATCCCGATTGAGCACCATGCGGAATGAGGGGATTGAACCACCAACTTCTCATTTTTCAACCCGTAAAGGAAGGAACTGTTGACTTTAGTTCAATCACAAAAGGACAAGCACACCCCGCCGCTGATTGGTCATAAAAGTCTCACGTTTTCCGTTCGAGACAAAAAAAAACCTTGACAGTCAGGGGCAAAAGAAAGAGAAACTCGAAAAAATCTCATGCTCCAACTAATGTTTATTTAATTTGAAATAATTGAAATTTTGTAAAATTACTTTAGATGATTACTTGATAAGTGTTTTTGATGCACTTGCTAATGAAATTTCGATAGGTTTTTGTGTTTCCTACTTGTTTGAGAATGATGCCAAAAGCCCTTACTAATTGGTCATACCATGAAGCATTTAATTTGAGGCGAGCGATCACTTGTTCAAATCACACTCTCACTAAGATGCACTTACAATTCCAAGAATAGAATCTCACTAGATATATGTGGATAATGTAACATATGTGTATTTATGGAGAATAGTTGAATCAAAAGATTATCCTTTTTATTCAAGAGAAGTGGAAATTGGTTCATTAATAACTGGCACTTGTTTTTCTTATTTAGCCAAGGGGTACTGTCACCTACCGCCTTAGAGAACCAAAAAGGAAGAAAAGTAGGATCCACTTAAGATGAGCCTATTTGAAGGCAAGTTTTGTTCCTAGGATCAAAACTCGAAAGAGATGGCGTGGTTTAATTAACCAGTGTAATGTCACATACTTAAAAAAAAAAAAAAAAGAAGTAGGATTCATTACAATGGAATTACATAAATCTAATGTCTGATTTATTTTCTTATTTTATCTATTTTATTATTCGATCGCTTGCTTCCACAACATGCCATATGATAAATTTTCCTAGGGAAAAGTATCAAAATACTCGAATTTTTTAATTATTTTTTTTTTTTTTCTTTTCCTTCTTGCTATCTATCATAGATGAGGGACGGGCTCACACAAGGCTAGCAAGAGCAAGCTCGTCTCTCACCTATGGCCGCCGCTAACGATCGCCTTGGCCAATGACCAATCAAAGAAGAAGGAAAAAGGAAAAGGAAGAGAGGGAAAATTAAAAAATTAAAAAATAAAAAAGGAGAGAAGAATTTTTAAAATAAAAATCCGACTTTTTTTAACAAACATTTCATTAACTAAGGGCCCAACTTATGAGGACCTGCATATGACCTTAATGGACCCGAGCCTAAGTGTTGGGGTCTAGAGATTGAGCATTTTGGACTTGAGCATTGCCTTTATGGAATTCGAGTGCCAAGGCATCGAGCACAGGCATTAGGGCTTTGGGCCAGACTTGGATGGACTCGAGCGTGAGTGCTGGGGGCCCGATGGACTTGGAGTCAGAGGCTGAAGACCTGGTCTTGAATGCTGGGGACACATGAACTAGGTTTGGGGTTCTTGTGTTTAAGTATAAAGCTTTAGATCAAGTATTGATACCTAATAATATTTTGAAAATATTTTCGGATTTTTCAAAGAGAAAATCATTTTCTTGAATATATGCATAGGTCTTCCGTTAAATAGGAAAATATTTTTTATTATCTAATTCTTTTAAGCGAATGGAACATTAGAAAAGAGGGAAAATATTTTCTCGAAATATGTCTTTTGTGAAGCAAACAAAGCCTTAATTTCATGACAATTTTTCTATTAGGTATTTATTTATTTTTGGTCGGACCTATTTGGTATTAAAGAAGTTCAATTCACGGGTCTCGTTTGCTTCATAAACCAATTAAAACTTGGCTCATTACTTAGCAAGCAAATTTTAATAAAATCCCTCAATACATCCGCTACTTTCCTCGTTGTCTTTTGGCCAAAAGCATCTCCCTTCTTACTTTACTTGACTTTTTACCCCCAGCCCCATGTGGTGTCGCACAATTAGTAGTGCTGCTTCGACCCCACCCATGTGTTTCAAGTTCGATTCCTCCAATTTACGTTGCATTTTTCTGGCATTATCTAAGGGATTTATCCGTCGCAATGGACATAGGTCAAGATGATAGGAATTACTCTCACAACCACAACCAAAAAAAAATTACTGCACAAAGATCACTATAATAATAGAGAAATACAAGCAACGGAAAATCTGTAATTTTTTTTTCTGGGAGCGTGAATAGAACTTATTACTAAATTTAACATTAGATTGCTTATAAATAAAGATGATTTAACATTAAATCTTTTTTATAGAGTTAAATCAAATGCTCGCAGTAGAGAGAAACAAGCTAAATTCCAAGACTCCATCTATAATCTTCGAGAGAGAGAGAGAGAGAGAGATGGCGTGCTCCCGAGGAATATACGCCCTTCTAGCTCTATGCGTCCTCTTCTCCACAGATGTTACTCAATCGGAATCGAGAGAATTGCGACCCTCCGATCACGGGCTGCAGTTCCAAGATCCGCCGCCAGCCGGAGCGAAGCCGCCCCGGGAGACGGCGTCCTTCTTTGGGGGTCTCCGTCAGTGTCGTCTCCGGCAGTGCCGCTCCTGAACGGGACAAATTCGAGCGACGACCCGTGGTGGCGAGGAGCAGGAAGAGGGAGGAGAGATCACGTGAGAGGGTGCTCTTGCTGGCGAGCATCGTGTGCGGAATCGCTGGCGCCGCTCTGTTGTTCGCTGCCGGGCTGGCTTTTCTCTTCAAGTTCCGAAAGGAGAGGTCAGCAGGGGCGGCAGCCCCACCACCACCTCCTCCTCCGCTCCAGCCACCGCTTCTGCTTCTGCCGCCGGCGTCCGGACAATCGGGAGATTGCAAAAAGTGAATCGGTTCGCTGTTATCATTGCTGATGATGTAGTGTTGTAGTTGATTCTTGCCGGACGACACCATGTAAATTATGTGAAGAGTATCACAAAATCATTCATTGCTCCAAAGGAAAAAGCAACGTTGCTATGATAACCCCTTTCTTCTGGACTTTGGTTTTCTGTCTTTTTCCCCCCCTTAAATTAGGTCTAGCACTATGCACAAAGCCTCGAATGAAGGCTTCTCAATTAAGATTGTCTGGGAATTAGCACGGGTCTGATTCTCCACCTACTCGAATGCGATCAATATGTCCATTGAATCATAACCCCATGTCCTATTTGGTGACTGAGGTTAATGCAGCATTTCATTGCTTCAAAGGACAAAACATATGACTAAAATCGAGTTTATATAACTCGAGTTCATCACAATCATTGATTATATGGAACCTTTGTAGATTTTATGATGTGAGGTTCGGGCTTAATGAGCTCAAGCCAATCAACTCGGATTTTAAATTTTAATCCGGATTTCATTGGCCGATACTTTTTGCAATTTAAAATGGTGTTTGTACCTTTATTTAATGAGAGAGGGTTTCCTTTGATGAAATTCCTATTTCCCTGCCTCAATTGTATGTCCAATCAATTTTGGGCAATGACATGGTCCGCACTCCTCATGATTTAAAGTTCCCAACTTAGGTGTTTTTCCTGATTGATTGATGTTAGATAAGTGATTTATATGAAGTGATTCATACAGAATTCCACATGTTTTTCCATCATTAGCATGATTGTGTTTTTTTCATCCTTTCACTCTCTCAACTAGTTTTCTTGATCGATGAGCTACAAATATAAGTATCATCAAAATTTATATTGATATCCAAAATTTTGAGGAAAATGCACCACCTTGCAGTGATTTTCAACAAGTGAGGAAACTTAAAAGGAGGATTTTAAAATCCCACTCCAAACCTATCAAGTCAAAACTCTTTTGAAAAAATTGTACACAAAAAGGGCAAGCGGTAGGTAGGGCCATGATTTTGCCCCTGCATATGAAGTCCTTTTAAAACATACGAAAACTTAGTGGCCTACATTATTTATATGCAACGTTTTGTTTTTCCTAATATAGAAAGAGATCACCAAAGACAATCTATTTTTTTTTTCATTTCAAGAATAGGAAAATAACAAAAAATATAGAAAGAAAGAAACTATCTTCATTGTGGTAATACTATATTTATTGTGGTGACAAAAACTTTCACTGAGAAAATACTATCCTTATTG
The DNA here is from genome assembly GCA_016097615.1 of Eucalyptus dawsonii. Lineage (NCBI taxonomy): Eukaryota > Viridiplantae > Streptophyta > Magnoliopsida > Myrtales > Myrtaceae > Eucalyptus > Eucalyptus dawsonii. Next base: position 2,877,610 of record CM027874.1, read on the forward strand.
TGATGAGATTGTCATCTTGGCATCGTGATTGTTGCTTTCCTCATGTGAAGTGAGTAGAGAAGAGGCTACTCATGTTTAAAGTATGCCTGTGGGAATGTTTATCATGGTAATCTTGGAGAAATTTCTATTTTTAGTGCAACTCTCTTTATTAAAGCATTCTTATTTCCTGCTTTAACATATCCATTTTATAGATAATCCTTTATTAGTTCAGTTTCTTAGTTTGATAATGCATAGTTGCTTGACTTTGTCTCGTAATTAGAATTGATTAATTTTTTTATGACATTTTTGATTGATTAATGTTAGAGAAGTTTCCTATCTTTTTTTTTTTTAAAATAAAATTTGATTCACAGCAACATCTTTTAGTCGATCGAGTCTTGCTGTGATTATCTATTTTCTTTTTTTATACGAAGTCCATCAATTCTACTCCAAAAATTTAGTTATGCACGCCACACATATGTAATTTTGTTCAATTACATCACATTGTTCCGTTAATCACAATATCATTACATATATATATATATATATATATATATATATATATATATATATATTATGCATGACGCTTCCTTTCTAATGCCTAAAAGGAACTCTCATGAAGGAGAAGATATGGATGCAAAATTTATAATTATGACATTATCAATATGTTTTGTCTCATTATGATTTTTTCAAATTCACTAACAAATGCCCCTGTCATGGATTTGTAGCAAGTTACTCCAACGTGAGTATTACCTATCTTATTGGCGATAGGATGCTGACTTTTCATATCCAACCAGGATGTCTGACAAAGTTTTCACTCGTTAGGATCAGAGTGGGATTCATTAGGGTGAATTCAGCCTATTCCCTCACCTTTTATGGCGAAGAGTTAGGTATAGTCTTGTATCCTCTTAACCCGCGACAATAATCCAATGCTAATTTTTTAAGTTAGGACAGTCACATGGTTTGATCTTATCTGCTAATCATCTCAGTGGTTGATCAAGTCTTGAGATTGAGCCCATATCATGACAAATTTCATTATATCCCACGTCTTTTCGGCATTAATTAGGCTGCAGTTTACATTAATTGGCAAAGATAAGAAAAAATATTATCCCACTTGCTCTGACACGATGTTCCCCGAACAATACGGCAATATTAATGTACATGTTTTATTAGCTTAGATGTAATTTGATAGAACGGTTAATACATCTAAATTATCTGTTGAGAATCTTATTTTGTATTTTTTTCCTCTCTTGTTTGATCTATTACTTAGGAAAATAAGATGAAAAATTCTGTAGCATCGTATCTACTCTTTTTGTAAATTTATTAATTGATCTACAAATCTCTGTGTGCACAAACATGATTTAACAACACATTAATTATATAATAACATCTACCCACATTTGTTCTCTTCGCCTCTAGACATGTTGCCCCAACGAGGGGATCTCCTAGACTACCATGCTCTCTCAGTCACTCTGTTTCTCGTCCAAGCAGGAAAGTTTTGGCCTGGTGCAGTTCAGCGACAACGTCTCCGAAGTCCATCCGTTCACGATGCAGCCGAAGAGATGACCTCGATCTGAAGGATCATAGCCAAGCACGTGCTTATGTTGCCGTTGTCCCCCAACTCCCTCTCTTCTTTCGAATTGAGTCAGAGATCTATGACCTGCATGAGCCTATCTGGAACAGCCGTTTTGATGAAACAATGGAGGTTGAAGTTCTCCATATACATGCTCTCCTGGATCTCTTTTATGTGAACAATTCGAGCAAGGGAACCCTGTAGCTGTGGACATCGACATTGGTTGATAATTGTCATATTCTGCAACATACATTATGATGATCTGGCCAATGCGGACCAAGTTCCCATCAGTTTCGCATTTCTTTTTCCTTCCGTGGGAAATTAAAGGGGAGACAGAATAGTAAAAAACTGCTACTACATCAAGAAGACAAATGGTATCCAATGGTTCAATCCTCATCATCACTACTTTCATATTGACATAAAGACTGGAGTGCAATGCTCGGGCTGGAAGTTGGACCAGCTTTCTTTACCACAGCAATTCGCACAGAGGAAGAATTGGACAACAATTTACTCTCGCTGCAGTCCAGTGAACCCACATAATTTCCAGTTAAACAAAATATGAATCAATGAACAAGGAACAGAGACATGAGTTTGTCACAACCCAGCAATATTTATTTCTATCCAATATTGATCCTCATGTAACCAGAAAACTTGTACAAACAACCACCGCCACATGGAAAAAAGTTACTTTACGCAAGTCAAGTCTACTTCCATGAAGGGAGTCTTCATTTTATTACAATCCAATGCGCTCGCAGGAAAAAGGAAGTGCCCAGCCTCTCTCAACGCATCCATCATTCAGAAGAGCTAACGTAATTGAAGAAAACATGTTCAAAAAACGTGCAACGCCTGTCATTCAAGATGTCACTGGGAGTAGCTTTTGTCAAGGAATCCACTGGCTTGTCCAGAAATTCCTCGGAAAATTTCATCTTCTGCATTTAAAATTAAACATATAAGTAAGCTTTTCTCTAGGCCTCAACAAAAAAAGACAATTCCATATTAAATCAACAAATTATCCTCGCCTTAAACCCAAAACGACCATAACAATATCCTAACAAATTACACAAAGAAAAAGAAACCAACTTGGTAACATGTATTTCCACAAAGTAGAGGGAAGATTTGAAGAACACTAGTAATTCTTTAGAGAAGAATCAAGAAATCACATGGAAGACAATATAATCCACAAAGCACGACCACCTTTCCTAATTATCGAATCAAGGTACTATCAGTTTTATCAACAGCGCATACACAACCAGCAAACCAGGGAATCATGCTCTTTCCGAGAGGTTTGGCATATATTTCCATCAAGAGTTGGAAATACATGCATGTACTGGCAATTAAGAGACTCACTTTTTGCTTGATGACAGATTCACAAACTATGATCTAACAACTTTAGAACGTCTCTTGGTGTCCATGGTTAGGTCTCTCAAGTAATTTTTCTAAATCCTTACTCTTTTAAGTTGCTGAATCTTTAACATGCAAATGTCTGACAATACATGTGACACAGATTAAGCACATAAGATGACATGGATTAAGCAAAGAAAAGCATGCTACACAGATCACATGTCAATGCATATACATCTAATGCAGGTAAAGCAAGACAATTGTAAACTTAATCCATACTGAATCGCAGGGTTGATGATCACCAAAACAGAGCATTTGAAAGAGTATCTTCAAACAAACAAAAACTTTTAGATATACCCATGGATTAAAAGTAGATTAAAGTGCCATATACATTTTGTAAACTGATACATGAGCACCTTATTTTATTATGCAAATGACCAGTTCAGCCAGAACTTATGCATAACGCATTTAAATCTGTTCTCAATAGATATGCTTAACGGTAGCCGACAGGGAAGCAAATATGCTGACAACATGTATTCTTAAGTAGAGGGGAGATTTGAAGAACACCAGTAATTCTTTAGAGAAGAATCAAGAAACCCCATGGAAGACAATCTAATCCACAAAACATGACCACCTTTACAATTTATCGAATCAAGGTACTATCAATTTTATCGACATTGCATACACAATCAGCAAACCAGTGAATCATGCTCTTTCTGAGAGTTTTGGCATATATTTCCATCAAGAGTTGGAAATACATGCATGTATGTACTGGCAATTAACAGACTCGTTTTTTGCTTGATGACAGGTGATTAACAAACTATGATCTAACAACTCTAGAACGTCTCTTGGTGTCCATGATTAGGTCCTAAAAGTTCTGAAGTAATTTTTCTAACTCCTTACTCTTTTAAGTTGCTGATTCTTCAACATGCAAATGTCTGAATAAATGTGACACAGATTAATCACATAAGATGACACAGATTAAGCAAAGAAAAGTATGCTATACAGATCACGTGTCAATGCATATACATCTAATGCAAGTAAAGCAAACAATTATAAACTTAATCCATACTGAATCGGGGGTTGATGGTCACTAAGACAGAGCATTTACAATAGAGTATCTTCAAAAAAACACAAACTTTTAGATATACTCATGGATTATATGTAGATTAAAGTACCATACACATTTTATAAACTAATACATGAGCACCTTATTTTATTAAGCAAATGAGCCAGAACTTATGCATAACGCATTTAAGACTGTTCTCAAGATTCACACGCTTGAAGGTAGTCGACAGGGAAGCAAATATGCTGACAATTAGAGCATTAGTGACCTTGAGAGTGTTCAATGATTCGTCGTTACTGGCAGAAGGTTGAGTCAGATCCTCATCCTCTGAATCTTCATCTTCGATCCTATGGACAAAATCTTTGGTTGTCTGCAAGCAAGTTTCAGGGAATCAATAGGTATAAATAAAAAGAATGAAAAATAGTTCATTTCAGAGAAGTGAAGGGCGGTTTAATACTAACACGGAATACTATTGATTTAGTAAGCGCTTCATCCTCTTCCTCGAATTTCCTTTCCCATCATAGCAACAAAGTCAGTGATAGGAATTGATCATAGTTTGGACTAAAGTCCAACTCATTGAGTATAAGTTCTGACTATCAATTCATAAATGCAACCATGAAGGCAACCAATCTAACATAACCCATTTCCCACTACAGAAACTACTGTTAGACTAACAAGTGAGCTCCATTGATTCTTTAAAAATGAGAAAAACATGAACAATTAAGCTGTTGTTAATTAATTTGACAGAACAGAAGAACAAAACATAGATCTCTGCAATCCTATCAAAGAGAATAGATTACCAGATGAAGTGATAAAGAACCAACTGCACATAGTAGGATAAGGCTCCAATGTTGCTATCACATGAATAAGTCTCTTAGTTTACAATTCTTTTCCCGCAAACTAGCATGCAAACAATTGGTATCTCTGACTTTCCAAATAATCTGAAACTCAAGAGACAAAAAACCAGAAGGCATGCAGTACACAGTCCACTGTGACCCCAAAAAACACTAAAAATTTACTCTGTCTTCTCTTGTTTTTTTTCTTTTGGATGAAGCTAGCAAAGCATCTAGCATGTCACGGTGGCTGGAATGGTCCAGGAAATTTGACAGGTAAGTCCAAAGTAAATGTCATTCTAAACTAATGTGCTACATGTTTCGAAAATTTGCTTTGAACTGAATATGATGAAAAGGTGCTTAAGTGGTTCTTGAAAGGCTCTTGCACTTTTGTGCTTATGGAGATTTTTTGTGCTCTTTGGACAGGTATATGGTAAGAAGCATTACTTAAAAGATAAACTGAACAGCGGCTGGACTTAAAACCTGTTTCCTTTTCTATAAGTAGGTAATTCATAAATGAGCTATTGCTTTAAACTGATGAAATTTCCCCACTCAAAACTCAATTTTGCACCCTTCTGCATATGAGATCATGGAGGTTAATTAAGTTGTTCTAAATTTGTTCAGAGACCATTTGAATAACTCATCTACGATTTTAATAGAAGCAATAAGGCCAAAGAGGTCAAGAATGGTGATGGGAAACAACTCATACCTCTGCAGCAGATGAATGTCGCAAGTCCTCTAGCACCGTATCTATGCTCACTGCTGCACGTCTTGACTGAAAAAACAATCGCTCGCCAATTAGTATGACAAGAATATAACATCCAAGCAACGGGAGAAAGGAAATCGATTCATGTTATTTGTAAACTTTGGAGATAAATCAATTAGCATATAATACTATCTCGTTCATGCAATCTACAAATTCAGACTCAAAAAACAAAGAAAATAGCGCAGAAAATTGAAAGAACTTACATTCAGGGATTTCATTCCATCAAGACGGCAAGAATATCTCTATCTTGGAATCCAACGTCCTATTCTCCTGAATTTCATTTCATCAAGCCCGGCAAGAATATCCATCTCCCTCTTGGAATCCGCTGTCCTGTTCTCCAATGACTTCATCGCATCGCCCATCTCTCCAGCCTTCCTCTTCCTGGAATCGAACTTGGTGCCCTTGGAGATGTAGTTCCCGCAGGTGCCGCACCGGATGCTCATCGGAAGCATCGTCCGGACCTTCGTCTGCCGATCCTCGGACCTCCGAACCCTAGGCAGCTTCTTAGGGTCGAAATCCGGCGGGTAATGCTCGGTCACTCTCTTTCGTCCTCCCATCCCCTTCTCCTCTCGAACTCCAGTCGAACCTGGACGGCGGAAACGCCATCGAAACCCGAGGCCAGTCGCTATAGTATCCCAAATCCCCGACGCCGAACCTTCGCGACGAGCTTCCACTCGAAGTAACCCGGCGAGCAATCGTCGAGGCCTCGAGAGCGGTGCCTCGCGCCGGAAAGTCGCCGACCGGAGCCACCGGCCGACACCGCGAGCTCGAGAAATGCGGCTCCCGCGGGCATCGACGGGGAGGCAGGAGACGTGCTGGAGAATGCGGCGCCGGCGAGGGATTACCGGAGGGCGGCGGCGGTCGTCGGCGTTGTCGTCGACGGATCAATTTCAGGGAATGACTACGTGGACCGCTACGAACTAAAATTGAGCCCACTAGCAGTGACTCATATGAAGCAATTCATACACAATTCCACGTGTCATTATTTTTAGCATGATCAATTTTTTCTTCTTCCTTCACTTTTCCAGTGGATTTTTTTCATCGATGGATTACAAACATAATTACCGTCGATATTTATATTCAAATCCAAAATTTTAAGGAAACCGCATCGCGCTATAGTAGTTTTCAACAAGAAACTTTATTTTTTCAAAAGGAAAAGTATTATTTTTATTCTTTTTTTTTTACATATTTGATCGCAAACTATCATTCTATTAATTATTTCCTTCTTAAATGGTCTCCAACTGAATCATTCTCCATTAGAAAGCAAATATTTATTTTATCTGCCAAAAGCATGTACAATATGATCTTGGCATAAAAGGTAATTTTTTTTTCACTTTCCCGTGAAAATATAAATATTATATCAATTTCCAAAAATTATTCAAAATCTTGTACAAACATTAGTTATTTTCGAGCTTAGAAAAGCCGACGGGCAAGTACCACAAGATTTACATGACATAGGAATTAGAAATTGAAATATTCTGTTTTTTTTTTTTTTTGGCTATTTTATTTCTTTTCTCTTGCATGTTAGTCCAAAATCTCCTTTCGTTACGATTTCTCTGGTGGGTATTATGATCTTGCTTACTCTGTTTTCTCTGATGATTTTTCTGACCAGTCACCAATGCCAACCGGTCAATGCCAAGATTTATCCGAAAAAAATTCCAGCAAATGTAAGTGTAAGTGCATCGCCAACAAGATTCATCTAGCGTTTGTTCTGATTGGATTGTATATGAAATTTTAGAGCTTCAAATAATGTGTGAAGTTCTATCATTCTTGACCGACTTATTGAGGCTTTTCAATTTTTCCTAACTCATTCGGAGTCTTCGGATTCATCTTCGGATTCGTCTTCGGAGTCGACAATCCCTCATATCGACCAATATAAGGTTTATCCTTTTCAGAGCGATGTAGATGACGACGCTAATGTTCCCATGGAAGCCTACGAATACATTGACGATATATGCGCCTTCTACAAATCGAAAGAGGTGAACTATTTATTTATTGCTTGATTATGTTCCAATTTTGTCACTTTACACTGAAATTATGTTGAGTCACTGAATTATTCCGTGCAGAAATCTATGTGCATAAAACCAAATTTAATTGCTAGACTGAAGCGCGGATTTGGCAAGAAGTCGAGAGCATGTATTGTGGAGTGGTTGTTTGAGGTAACTAGGATGAAATTTTACCATCTTTCCTCTAGTATAAGCTGTGAAGAACTCGCAATTTTACTTTCTAACTGAATAAATAGGCACACAAGGCGTTCGAGTTCCCAACTGAGGCGTTGTATCTTGCCATCTATCTTTTCGACCGATTTTTGGCTCTTCATCCAGTAGAAAAGAAGAGAGTGATTTTGGTTGGAGTGACTGCCCTACAATTGGCTGCCAAATATGCTGGAATAAGAGAGTCCATTCCTTGTGTCCATTCATTTTCCCGCTTGGCGCTTACTTCCTGCCCTTCGTGCTCCGTAGGGCAAATTCTAGAAATGGTAAGCTTTAGAGTGAAGCGGAATACCATTCCTTATTTTGCTTATCACCATTAACTTTTCTTTTTTCACATATTTTTGTCTGTTCTTGGCAATATGCAGGAGTACTTGATGTTGAAGACCTTAGGGTATGACTTGTCAATTTCAACTCCATCCATATTTATGTGGAAATTCCTTGACGAAACTCACTCTGATGATAAGGTACTTTGTTTTTGTTAATGTTACTTCTTGGTGTCATGAATTGATCTTAATACATCAGCATAGAAAATGATTTGGGTTTCTTTTTGTAACTCCAACCAGATCAAGAACTTGTCCAGCTTTCTTCATTGATCTCTGCCTAGTTCGGTATGAAACATGCACATTTCGACCTTCATTATTAACTGCCGCTGCAATTTACACCGCCCATGCCACTTGTTAGAAGGCGTAAGCCATGAAGTAAAATCTATGAGCAGTTAACCGGATGTAGTGTCGGGCAAATCTGGTAAGTAGCAAGAGACTTCAATTTATTATTTATTGCATCTTCATGTCTTTGTTTATCTCCTTTAGGGACTTAGGAATCTATGGATTATTTCTTGCTGGCTACTTTTCTTTTGTATAGGAAATGCTCGAGATTGATGGTGACTTCCCATATAAAAGCAAGGAGTGTCGAAAGTGTTTACAAGAAGTACAACACAAGCAGATACAACTGGGTAGCTAGAGCTAGACTGGCTCGTTTTCTCTTGACCAAATTTAGCAAGGCCATGTTCATCACCTTTAAGCTCATCTTGTTTCTCCTAAAAGACACTTGACAGCATTTTGTTTTGGTGTTGAGGTATTTGTGTCAAGGGATTTTTTGGTATTAGAGGGTCTCTGGGTAAGAGCCGAGTCTTGGTACCGTACGATGATTTCCAGCTTATCGGCTGTTTCAAAGCCTTGAACAAAGTCGATGATTCTTAATTGTAGAGATCTATACCTTGCTAGTGTTATATTCATGTAAACAAGTTTCGAATCTATGAAGATGCACATGGTTATGTTTAATTTCAGTAACTCTGGATGTTGTAGAAGTAGCCTCCACCCTTGTTATGAAACGAGAACATTCCCACGAAAAAAAGCTGAGGGTACGTCCTATTATTTTAGCTGACCATCATTTTGAGAAATTGAAATAGGTATTGAAGACAGAAAAATATGCATCACATTTGGACCTATCAACAAATCTAAAGCTGCGCAGAGATAAAAATGATTTTATTGCTAAGCCAATTCATGCATGATGCAGTCCAGTATCTCTTCAGGGTAAACATTTGCTCCTCTAGTCTTGATCCTACCCTCTTGGCCAATGAGCCACAACTGACCATGCTTATCAATGAAACTGACATCACCAGTGTCAATCCATGGATGACTGCTAGAGCGTGATGCCAAAAATTGATCTCGGTATCCAATCATCAAATCCAGACCTCTGGTTAGAACTGTCCCAATGCTAATAAAATCATCACCGTATGTCCTCAATTCAACATGCGGTGCCAGTTTGCCAACACATATGCCTCTTGGTCTTCGAATTGAATTAAGATATGTTCCAAAATGAAAATGAAGGGGCTGGTAGGAAAAATGGAAATGTGGGTCATACAGAGTCATGTATGTTAGCAAAGAACACGTCTCTGTTATCCCTGCATATTGAGGGAAAAAAAAAAGAAGAAGAAAAAAATAGTATAATCAGCGAGTAGTTCAAGGCACATTGCTAGCAGGGACTACTCTAATTGGCATTTAAGTAGCGACATTAACTGCATGTAAGCGTATAGAAGATACACACCATAGGCCAAGAGAATATTCTTAGCTCTTGGGAAGAAGTAGCCGGCTTCTTTTTCACGTAGTCTTTTCCTTTCCACGGTCCTTTCTCCCTGAGTACACTTGGAATTAAACAAATGTACCATTAGAAGAGCACAATTTCAAATGTAGACCATGTAGGTGGCCGATGCTTTCTACACATGATATTCAATATTCAAATTGCTTGTTAAAGATCTTTGTAGATAACCTTAAAAAGTATATTAGATCAGCAAACTTTGTTGGAACTTGGAAAGTTGGAAAAGGTGTACATCATTCTCACTGTAACCACATATACCCAAAGAAATCTGTTGAGTAGTGGCGTGCGAGACAACTTTTGAAACTAGAAACCAATATCACATAAGTAATCATCAAATTTGAGAACCCTTCAGAAATTGCCAAGAAAGATGGACAAAGAAGCTTTTTTCTAGGAAGTCTTGTTCAGAAGTAAGATAAGTAAAGTATCTTAGGTTTCGACCAAAGAAAGAGTATCTTAGGTAACAGCCAATCAAGCCAAAAGAAAGTAGTCTATATTTACAAATCTGGTGCGGTTTGCTTTTTGACAAAATTGACATGATTGAAACTTTTTGAGTGGGTAATCGAACCAAAAAAAGAGCCATCTGGTATCAGTTTTTATGATTGAGACTTCAAAGTAGATAATAAAGCTTCAAAAAGCCAGTTCTATATCTCCATGGGTGTATGGGTGTGCCTGCACCTTCATTCATCTCTAAATAGGATCGATCACTTCACTGAAGAGTAAAATACCAATCTTTCCAAAAAAAATTACCCCTTGAAGACCACAAAAAATACTTGTTATTGGCAATAAGAGGAAGTAAAGACTATAGTGGGGATGAAGCATACTATAACAGGACCATCACAAGCCCAGGAGGTAGTCAGTAGTTGAAAAGGAACTCAGAGGAGTTATTGGATGCATATCTAGCATGCCATATGGCGAAGAGAGGGAGCCCAAGGGAACATACCATTATAGAGAAGGTATACCATCCTTGTGGATCTCAGAATACCAGCCAATAGAACTCCCGTCTGTCACCAAAATCTCCAGGGTTACGGCTAACATCGCCAATGTAGCTTCATTTGCACTCTACAGTCAAGATTTTAGAATGAATTAACACCATTAAATAGATGTAAACATCATAAAACAACCACCATCATCATGACATTTAGCTGCTTGCCCCTACTTTCTCAATTTCTGGCTAACAGAAGAGACGACTAAGGCACTGAGATCTGCTAATTTCAGCAACTAAGGTACTGAGATTGGATAATTTCTCCTCCGACCTAATATGATAAAAAAGACCTCATCATCCTTTCTGTTCTTCCTCCACTTCCACGAAGTCATCACCCATGGTTACACTTCTCAGGCACTAATTGCAACAACTTTAGTATGTCTCGCTCTTAGGTTCCATTACACAGCATTCCATTCATGCATGGGTCTAATTAAGATTTCGCTGGAGCATCAAAAGGTAAAGCTTATAAAAGATTTAGTTATTCATCATACTAAAATTGTCGGGAAGTCGGCTCTGGATGGACTGATGTCTTGCCACTCTTATGTACCTAAAATTTGACAAGTCATTTTCCAATATCGAACATGGATTCTTGTTCTATCCAATTTATGCATTCACAGATGCATAATCGCCAATATAGAGGACTTGACCCCTTCACTGATTAGTTCTGCAGAACTCGACTGACCCATTTGTAGTTTAGAGGAAGAAAAGAGGAAAGAAGAAATCATAGCTCACGCTAGTAAGAAAAGAAATGGATGATCGATTCATCAAGGCAAGAAGTGAAGCTGATGATCGACACTGCAACATCGATTCTAGTCATCTCAAAAATCATTCACCGGCTTTCTGTCGCATTTCAAGTTTCGCCCAACTACATCGATTCATCGAAGACTAGAGTTTGTCATGACAGGACAGAGACGTTCTTTGGCAGCAAGATTCTGTCAAAACCCACAACAATATCTACGCAAGCCGGAAATGGAAAATTTGGACCTGTTATACGCGGAGACTTCGAAGCAGAGCACGAGCAAGCCTAGAAACGGCTTCCACGAACTGGGTTTCGGCCATTTGGAGGCCGCCGGCGATGGCGATGGCGACCGGGGAATTCCGCCTCGCGGTGGCGATGCGAGACGACCGCCCGGAGTCGGAAGGCGAATTCGGGGAGGCGGTTCTTGCGTTGGTGTTGAAGAAAAGCGTGGGAGACGTGTCATGCGTTGATTGGCCTTGCGCGTGGATATTGGGAAGAAAAGCTTCCACGACAAAGGACAAAGCCAAGACAACGTTACGTGGAACATCGTTGTCGCATCCTACAGAGAGTCGCGTACCCTTAGGGCCTGTTTGGCAACGTGCCAAATAGTGCTAGATTCTGATTTTTCGTTCTCAAAATCAATTTGGGATGAGAATCGCGTTTGGTAAAATTTTTGTTCCGGGAACGGTTTTGGACATGGTTTGAGAATAATAAAAAAATTGATTCTACGTCAGAGAATCAGAAAAAGAATCAAAACGGTAAAACCCTAGTTCTTCTCTTTCATCATCTCGGTTGTTGTCCGCCATCGCCCGCCGCCGTCCGCCACCGCCCGCCGCTGCCTGCCAGTCGTCGGTCCGCCGCCGGTCGCCAGTCCAGCGAGGTCGCCGGAGGCTCACCAAGCCAGGGCGAGGTTCGGTAACCTCGTCGGAGGCAAGCCCAACCACCGGCGAGACTCGGCCTCGCTAGATCTGGTGAGGCCGAGCATCACCGGTGGCCAGGCCCGCCTTGCCCAGCCCCGGCGAGGTCGGCCTAGCCAATGGCGGGGCAGGGCGAGCCTCGCCGGCAGCTGGGCGAGGCTCGGCCTCGCCAGATTGAGCAAGGTCGAGCCTCGCCGGTGGCTGGGAGAGCCTCGCCCAGCTGTCGGTGAGGCTCGCCTAGCCACCAGCGAGGCTCGGCCTTGCCAGATCTGGTGAGGCCGAGCCTCGACGGGGCTGGGCGAGCCTCGCTCAGCTGCCGGCAAGGCTCGGCCAACGAAGGCCGACCTCATCGAGGCGGCGACGCTCCCGTGAGCGTCACCGGCCAAATGAAGAAGAAGAAGAAGAATAGGAAAAAAGGGAAAAAAAGAAAAAAAAAAGGAAAAAAGAAAAAAAAGTAAAGAAATTATTTAAAATTTCTTTAAAAATCAAAAGAAATTAATTTGGAACGGGAATCAATTAATACGGTGCAAATGCAATTCTATTCCGTAATAAAAAAATTTGAACGAGTTACCAAACGCGCTTTTTTACTCGAGAATCGGTTCCTCGAACAAAATAAAAAATAATCATTTCTAACGGGACCGCCCCTGCGAATCGTTAATCAAAACGCACCCTTATCCTAATTCCCATGACATGAAAGGAACTCCTAGGCTTAAGAAAATCAATAATTTAAAAAATATTCTTTTTATAAATAGTTACCTATGTTGCTTATAAACATAAATGAATTAAAAAAATTTCATTGACCAAAAAAATATTTAAATATAAATTATAGCGATTAATTATTTCATTAAAAAAATGATCAATCAAATTTGCTTTGTAAGATTTTTTTCTCATGGCTAAACGATATTAAAGAAAAGTTACAAGCATCAAGTTGTTTCAGCTTACATTATAAACTAAGTATTTTATTAACAATGGTACGGAATAAATTTATTATTAACTTAGGTATATTACTTTTAAAAAAATATTACTGAACGGTGGAAACTAGAAAATTTACAACAATCAATGGAAAAGAAAGGCCTCTAAAGAAAAGCTAAGAACATATAATCTACATGTAAATTACTCTCATGAGGACGATTATATGCGCCAAAAAAAGTTACAATTCATTAGGGTAATTTGGCAATGACATAAAAATAAATCTAGGGGAGGGTTTTGCAGCAACCCTCAACAACTCTAAAAAAAGGGGGAAAATAAAAACAAAAAAATAAAAAAATTCAAAAAATCCATGTCGAATAATTTGTCAGAAATAACATTCAAATGATTGATTTTACTTTGTTGTGATACTTAAGTAAGGGAAAGAAGAGTTATGACAATCAGGTGAGCGTCATACAAAAGTTACGGCATTTACGTTGTTCTTCTCCCATTCTTGATATCTATCCAAGCCTACAAATTATACTCACTAATCACAGAATTTATACTATTGGATAAATAAATAAGCAATAATGCGTCCCCCAACTTTCTCAAACATTATATTGATTAGAATATTTAAAAAGTAAACCTGGCATTTATCCAAAGACTTAAATTTTCAAAATATATAGTAGTGGTCTCATAAAATCTTAAAATTCTTATTTCAATTGATGATACACCTGACTTTGCTCTGAGTGAAAATCATATGAGAATCATCTAATAGTGTGGCTAATTAGATCGTTAAGACCCAAATTCGAAATTCCCTTACAAACCCTCGGGATCTTTTGCGTTCTGAAGTCCATCTCATGTGCTCCTTCATTATTACTGAATGAAATTTAAGGAGTGTTTATCAACGATAAAACCTCCTCAAATTTAATAATTACATTATTAAATTCATGCATCGGGTCATCAATTAGTAATTAACATAAACACCGGGTCCGCTTGTAATATTTGATAGATAGTGAACCCCATGCCATTCTCAATTGCTCACTAACAAACGCTAAAATAAATAGCAAATCTGAAAATTTGGCACCTCCAAAATCAATTTCAGAAAAAAATCCAAGATGGGTAGAGATATTTTTTTTTTGTTGAAATAGAAATATATTTCAAAGTGGGTTATTATATCAAAGAAAAAAAATAGGGGATATTTTTTGGCAATTTTTTGCATCCATTGATTGAGACCTAATTAGCTCTATAATGAGGGATTTAATTGAGGGGTATCACCGTATTTGAGAGAGAGGGAGAGAGAGAGTCTTCTTTTTTTTTTTTTAAATGAGAAAAGTGCACATACTCACATAACATGTGTCTCATAAACCATTTGTTTCCACTAGATTATTGTATGTATTGTTCAAACTTATTTTAGGGATTGTTTTAACATTTATTTATCCGCTCAATTATGCTTATCATTTGCGTATTCTCTTATTGCATGACGTAAAAATACACATGAATGTGGTGTAACTCAATTTTTTGTACGGTGAAATTATAAAATGCTCACCACGCAATACCTTATAGCACCCTTTATATACTTTTATCATTGAGAACTTAGATATATGTCTTTTTTTTTTTTTTATGTATCTCGTGTAATGTTGAAAAAAGTTCATTACCACTATATGATTTTTTAAAAAGGGAAAAAGTCATAAAAAAAAATTCTAACTATGCCCATTGCGGCACATTTATCCCAAACATTTTTTTATGACATCGAAAACCCAAATTTTACATGTGTGATACATTTATTCAAAACTTATTTTATGACATAAAAAAAATCTCAAACTTGGACACAAAAAATCATAAACTTATACATTAATCTTAAATTTTGGGATAAATATATCACATGAGTACAAATTTAGGATTTTTTGTGCCACAAAAAGAAAGTTTGAGATAAATGTATTGTACAAGTTCGAGGTTTTTTGTGTCATTAGAAAACATTTGAAATAAATGTGTTTCAGTAGGCATAGTTTAGGGTTCTCGGTGATTTTTTCCAAAAAAAAAATTCAAGAAAATTAATCTTCCTAGAAGGACGTTTCGGTTAGCCTTTTTATACATAAAGAAACAATTGAACTACGTCATATTACGACTTCCAATTCGCCTTGACAAAGCTGAAAAATATTCAGCTAGGAAGGAAGATAGTGTGACTCCACATAAGCTAGTGTGGCCTTTGAAATGAAGGTGAAAATATATTTTGTCTTCCTCTTCTTTGTATGTCAGAGATCGTAAGTATTTTTTTATTTTATTATTTCCTCAAAAACGGATGGTTGGTATAATTATCTTCCATTAGAAAAGAATTTGATACTTTCTTTACCAAAATCATGAGGTAAAGATTGACTTTTTACTATCCCGTGAAAATTTAAATATAATTTTTGTTTCAAAAAATTGTTAAAAATTATGTGCGAACCTATGCGCTAAGATTCATACTTTGCTAAAAATTTCAGTTGTTTTGCACTTAGAAAATTCTAAGTGCATGTGTTGTTCGACTTAGTTAAATCAATTTAAAGGACAAGGGATTTTGATTCTAACCTTTTCTCATCCTAGTGAAGGGGAAAACAATTTCATAAACACTTGAATGTATGTAAATATTCAAAGGAGGAAATGTGGAAAATTATTCACATAATTTATTGATTAATCAAGAACAATTAGATCAATATATGATTATAAAACACCGAAATCGATAAGCATGGCGGAATTAAAACGAATCTGTTTGAGCTATTGCTACACTTGAAGAAAAATAGATCAATCTGATACTAGAAATCTATTGGAATGTCAAATCTTCCTCCCTATGACATATTTCAGTATAACAACTTTTAATCTGATAAATATAACCTACAATTTTATAGGTTAGAGAGGGGACCTAACAAAACCGAATCGCCCCTCACATTATGAGCTTCAGTTAAACACAGTGCCAACACTTTGCTGCTTAACTAAGCTCATTATTAATAGGGGTTAATACCCTGAAAAACCCAAAACTAGTACATCTATGACAAATTTACCACAAACTTTTTTTTGACCATGAAAAACCTCAAACTAGTACACTTATAACAAATTTACCCTGACTGACCATAAAAAAAATCCTAAACTAGTACATTTATGACAAGTTTACCCCAAAATAATTTATTCGACCGTAGAAAACCCAAAACTGGTAAATTTATGACAAATATACACTCCGCTAAATTAGATTAATACCACAAAAAAATCACAAAAATTGTAAACTATGACAAACGAAGCGTAAAATTCCAAATTGATATACCAATCAACTATCACGTGTTATTTGACTTAATAATTTGACAGTAAAATTTAATGAATACTAACATAGGGTAAATTTGTCACAAGTATACCAATTTTGGGTAAATTTGTCAAAAGTATACCGGTTTAGGGTTTTTGGTGGTCATAAAAATAGTTTTTGGTAAATTTGTCACATGTGTACCAATTTGGGGTTTTTCAGGGTATTAACCCTATTAATAAATGCCAAAACCCAATGTAATAGGATCACTCAAGAGTTTAACAAATATTGGAATATTCATTAACTCAATTATTTAAAATAGAAAATCAATTAATTAATATAAGTCTGTATTATAGGAAATTTCCAACAAGAAAAACAATTAAAAGGATCCCGATTGAACAATTGAAATCACAAAAGAAAGAAGGGATTTGGCAAGAAAAAGCACCATTAGTCAAATTGAGAGAACTTGGTTTAGAGTACCCAAGTGTTTTATTTCATAAAAGTCTTTGTTGTGTCACGGTTGTGAGGTTTCCTGTGATCGAAGGACTGTGTGTGATCCAAGAAGACCAGGTCAAGTCACCTAGGGTCCTCGAAACATTCCCAAGGACTAGTGATATAGTAATTGTCCCGAGTTCTAGAGCATTCTTAGCATATATGTCGGTAGTTGGTAGATTGGGAGATGCAATCTCATCCATTAGATCTATAGTCAGTAAAGGTTGAATGATAGAGTTTTTTTATATTAATATGGGAGCATTCCCTCTCATTTGTATCCATCTAAATATTTCTACTCTAGAAAGCATTCTCTCACAAAGTTACTCTCCTTAAACTTTCTCTCTTTACGATCCAGGTAAGCGAGTGATCGATCCTGAGAAAAGCATAGCTTAGGCACTCCATCAATCTCAAGAAAGGCTTAGCTTATGCACTCCATTATAGTTAAAAACTGACATGGATCATGATTCTAACCCTTTCTCATCCTAGTGAAGGGGAAAACAATTTAACAAATACTTGAATGCATGTATATATTCAAAGGAGGAAAAAAATTAAAGGGATTCCATTGGATAATTGAAATCACAAAGGAAATGAGGGATTTGGCAGGAAAAAGTGACATTGGTCGCATAATTAGGCACATGAGGTGTTTGAGTTCCCAACCGAGGCTCTATATCTAGCAATCTTTTCTACTCCTACTTGACCGTTCATCCAGTGAAAAAGAGGAAAGTGAATTTGGCTAGAGTAGCCGACCTACAATTGGCTGTTAAGTATGTTGGAATAAGACGATCCAACCTTTGTGTTGATTTATTTTCCAACTTGGCACTTACATTGTGCCTTGTTGAGATGTCGTGCTCTGTACAGGAGATTCTAGAAATGTTTGGCCATTCCTCATTTTGCTTATGTTTTTATTTCTCTATTAACTTTTCTTTTCTTACATAACTCTCTTCGTCCTTTAGCATTATGCACGAGGAATTGATATTGAACACTATAGAATATGACTTGTCAATTGCAAATTCGTCCACATTTATGTGGAAGTTCCTTAAGGAAACTAAATCTGATGAGAAGGTACTTGGTTTTATTAATGTTATTTGATGTTGTTATGAATTGATTTTTTTTTTTTGTCGGAATAAATTGATCTTAGGGAAAATTCCAAATAAAAGTTTGAGTTATCCTCATTTTTTCAAATAAGGACCTGAAATGGACAATGTTTTAAATAAGGGTCCAAAGTGCCTTCATTTTTTCAAATAAGGGCCCAAAATAGACATTGGGCCCATTTGGTTCAGTTTTGGGCAAATGTCATTAGGAAATACAAATACATTTGAGCTAAAAGGATTTGTGAAAATGATAATAACGTTTGGTAAATTGTAGTTTTGAAGTGCATTGTGAAACGACTTTGGGCAAAATATTGTTTGGTAAAAAATTGCATTTGAAATGGACTTTTGTTAAATTTAAAAAAAAAAAAAAAAATTATATATTTTTATGAAGTCGCTCTTTGGACCGATCAGATTTGGCTGTTGGATCGCCGGATCTGGCCGCCAGACAGCCAAATCGCCTCTAGTTGCTGTCGCCTGAGGTCGCCCACCTTAGGCGTGCAACCCCCAGGCGTCGGCCGCCTGAGGTTATGCGACCTCAGGTGGCCGACGCCTGGGGTTGCCCAACCCAGGTGATGTGTGACCTCAAGAGGCCGTCACTTGGGTTCAAGCACCCAGGTGACGGGCGCCTGAGGTCTCGCGACCCCAGGTGATCGTCGCTTGGGGTCCCGCGACCTCAAGCAGCCACCTGGGTCATGCGATTTAGGCCATCAGTTGCCTGGGTCGCGCGATCCGAGCATCGCCTGAGGTCCAACGACGATCGCCGGGGTCGGGTGGCCCTTAGGCGGCGGTCGTCGGCGCGCGCCATGACCGCCGACCTCTGATCAGCAATGGTTAGTTGGAGAAGTTGGAGAAGATGAACAGTAACCGAGCTATTTGCATTCCTAAAATATAATTTCCCAAAGTACCTCAAGCCTTGCATTGAGCTAAAGGCCCTTAGAACTATTTGGAGATGCAATTGCATCTTGCCAAAGTCACTCAAAAAATCGAACCAAACACGTTTGCATTTGGCCAAGGGATTTTAGAGTCCCAAAGCTCCTTCTGAAAGTCGAACCAAACAGGGCCATTGTTTTAAATAAAGGATCTGAAGTAACCATATCAATCTCAAATAAAGACTTGAACTCATCAACTGTGAAGGATAATTTCGTATTTTTAAATTTTTTCCTTTTTTTTTTTTTGGTAAAGGTAATAATAAAAAGAGGAAAAGCCAACTATACAAAAGACCATCACCAAAAACTTTCACTCAAAAAGCACACGAGCAAACTGAGTGGAAGGGAGCCGGTGTAAAAGAAACAAGAAATAGCCGAGACAATCGGCAATAACAAGAGCAGACACCCCTAAGTTCGAAGGAAGCAAAAGGGGTACACATCCAAGAGCAACACAAGCGCAACAGGCGCAACAATGTCCAGACGAAGGATAGGAGCAAAACCCTAGCACTAATCAAGCTAGCGAAGAACAAACCCAGCATCCTATTAGAGCTTAACGGGGCCAGCAACGAAGAATGAAGGGTCAAATCCCCACCTTCGTTGAAGCCTCCTATTTCTTCGGTTGTCAAGCACCTTGATGTAGGTTAGTACTAGGGATGAGCACGGTTCCTGGTTCTACCCGGGAACCGGAGAACCGCATCGGAGGGTCCGGTTCGGTTCTCGGTTCTTGAGTAGTCGATTCCGGTTCTCGGTTCCATCTTTTGCGGAACCGGTGATTCCAGTTCCGGTTCCGATTTCGGATCACCAGGAACCGGAACCGAGACCGGGAGTACCCTTCAGAAACCTGATTTTTCTTCTCTTCTCCTCTTTCCCTTCTTTCTATTTCCTCTGCATCGCTCAACCCTAATTTTTCTTCTCTTCTTTTCTGTCCCTTCTTCCTATTTCCTCTACAACGCTCCACCCCCGAGTCACCGATGACCCCACACCGGTCAACGGCATTCAAGTCGAAATCCATGGCCCTGCACATCGCGGGAGTCTCGGGCTCTTAGGGTTCGAGGTGCGGCGGTTCTTGATTATTTTTTGTTTTTGTTTTTTTTTGTGTCCCTTCCTTCGCTTTGGGGTGGCGGATGGAGCGATTGCGAATGCGGGGGCGGAGAGAAGGGAAAGGGGAGTGAGACGAAGCGGAGGAAGGGTGGTGGGTGGGTGGGTGCTGACATGGTTGCCGGTTTTGGATTTGCAAAGTGAGGAAGTTCATTAAAGAGAGAACTGCCAAAAAGGATGAGGGAAGAGGGTGGCGATGATGATGATGATGAGGAGGAGGAGGAGGAGGAGGAGGAGAAGAGGAGCGAGCCGCTCTTGAGCTGGATTGCCATATGGGGGAGGGCCTCAACGTGGCGCGAGACGGGAGGAAGAGGGGAGAGAGAAGGAAGATGACCGTTTCTCTTCTTCACCTCGCCTGGTTTGATGAGCTGCGACCGTTTCTTCCATTGCCCGGTTTGACGATGCTGCCGGCTCTCGCCATCGCGTGTGCTGCGTCCCAACGACAAGCTACTGGGGGGGCCGCGACACTGCTGTTGTTCTACCGTCGGCCATCCTCAACCTCACCCACTTCTTCGATCTATCCCTACTTCCCGATCAAGTCCTCCTCGACCTCTTCTTGGTAAGCTCTCTCTCTGTGTCTGTTTTGTGGATATCTTTATCTGGGTTTTCTTTATTTTGTTTGATTTTCGTGTCTATGGGTAGAAAGGTCAGAGCTTGAGCCGAGCTCAAGTGGTCGATGGTTTTAGGGATGTGGTCGAATCGGTGTTGAACAGGTGTGGGTGCCAATGTGCACAAAAGATTAACTCAGTACAGAGAATTAGCAAAATAAGGAGCTGCCAACACATAAAAATCAATTCGAAGCATAATCTGAGAAGGATGTAAAAGTTCTGCTAGGTTTTTGGTTTCGAATGTCTAACAAGGTCCCATTCCTCCATTGACAGGGCACAGAAAACCAACTCCTTCATTGAAGGCACGTCAACGCAAGCCCCCACAATGCGTGATGGAGTAGGGCAAGATCTTGCAATGTTTGATGGAGCAGTAGCAACATTCTTACGTTGCTTAACAATGTATATACTCATTGTTAAGCAAACTAACATGGTAAAGTTTTTGGCTACTGGTTATGAAAACTCTTGTGCAAATAAAAGATATCTAACTTGTTGTTGGGCTGGTTGCTTCTGCTTGTTATGCTATTTAGAATACTTCAGTTTGTTAATTGATGTGTCTTCTGCCTATCCTACATCTCCATTGGGGATTGTTGGTCCAAACCATTAAATTTTGAGATGTTTTGCTATTGAAATACTTCATATAATCAATAACTTTAATGTGCAGTTATTTATGTATCACATTCTAGTTTGATCAACTTCTGCAATATAGGAATCAAATAAGGAGGTTGATCCAAATTTAAGTTATGCCTTTTTCCTTTGGGTTTAGCAAATGGTAATGTGGATTTTAAATTCCATAGGTGTTTTGTCTTTTTCCTTTTTCGTTATAGTTCAAATCTTAAAAAGAAAAAAAGAAAGAAAAAAAAAAAGAACCTGTTGGAACCTGGAACCGATCCCGGAACACATGTAGCAGAGGGTAGGTTCCAGGTTCTTGGTTTTGATGGGTAGGTTCCAGGTTCCAAAAAAAGAAGAACCTGTACCCGAGGATAAGTTCCAGGTTCCGGGCAGAACCGAACCAGAACCTGGAACCGCTCACCCCTAGTTAGTACTTTGTCCTTGACGACTTTTATGAGATGATTCTTCAAGGCCACAACCTCAAGCACTTCACCTCGGAAAATGATGCTATTCATTTTCTTCCAGATAAGATGGCACATGGCCCCAAAAGAGAAACGGGCATTTGAGTGGAAAAAGTCCTTACTAGATAAATATTTCAAAGCCCAAAGGAGATTTTCCGCCCACAACCTGTTACGCCATGGAAGATTACATCTCCTCACCCAAAAGAAAGCAAGCGTCGCAGGAACATGACACTCGAAGAAGAGATGGTCAATTGAATCAGCATAATTGCATAAGGCACACACTTCATAATCAATTCTTCCATGAGAAATGAGTAAAGCCTACATAGGAAGGCGGTTCTTGGTAATCAGCCAAAGGTTGAACTAGTATCTGGGAGCAATGGCATTATTCCAAATAATGTGAGCCCAAGGGACATGGTTCTTTCTAGGTCTTAACACCTCCCACGCTGAGGCCACTGAAAAGGATCCGGAAGAGGACTCAGGCTAAGAGAACCTGTCAGGAGACTCAGCCATGACTGGCAAGGGGAAGCCCTAACACTCCAATAGAGATCTAAATGCACAGTCTACCGATGCAAGGAGGTCTTCCTTCGTTGCTTTCCTAGAAAGGCCTGAACTAAGAATAAGAGAGTCTGGACTGAGACTCCAAGGGCCTTCCTGATGCCAATTGTCATGCCATAGAGAGACTAAACGACCATTGCCTACTTTCCAAAAGAAGGATAACTTGAAATCCCTTCTAAAGTGAAGGATTTTCTTCCAAGCCCAAGAGCATACTGTTGGAATAGCCGTGACCCAAAAGTTCTCTCTTTTTAAGAAATTGGAATGGATCCACCGACACCAAAGGGACTCTTTATCTGTGAACAAGATCCAGATATACTTAAGCATATACGCTTTATTGCAATCCTTCAACCTTCGAATACCCAAACCATCTTCCTCTTTGGGAACACAAACATCCTCCCATGAAACTTTAGCCCCGCCCCGTCCAAGGGTAGGGCCCTTCCAAATGAATTGCCTCAAAATACGTTCAATACACTTTATAACCGAGTAAGGAAGAGTAAAAATACTGGCCCAAAAAGCTTGAATGGAATATAGGACCCCGACCTAACCAATTGTAGCCTTCCCGGCAAAAAAAAAAAGAAACCGCTGAGCCCACGACCGAACTCTAGCTGTGATTCAGTCAATAAGAGTAGTACAATCCGCTTTGCTAAGTCTCAAAGTAATAATGGGAACCCCCAAATAACGCACTGGCAGCTTCCCCTCTTGAAAACCCAGCGCCAAGAGAATATTCCTTCGCAAAGAAGTGGAACCCCCTGCAAGAAAGACCTCGCTTTTGTTCTTGTTAGGCAACATTCCACTCCATGAAGAGAAGATATCAAGGCCTCTCTTGAGGAGAGTCACCGAAGCCCAATCCGCCTGGCCAAAAAGAAAGACATCATCGGCAAAAAATAGATGGGATAGCTTCACAGACTTGCACCTCCGAAAATACTTGAAGTCCTTATGAGCTATGCGAGAACTCAGGATCCCAGCGAAAATCTCCATAACCAGGGTAAATAAGTAGGGGGACATGGGATCCCTTTGCCGAAGCCCACGACCACCTGAGAAGAAGCCATACAGCTCACCATTGATCTAGATAGAACACTTAGGGGTACGGACACAAACTATGATGAGTCTAATTATCCACTCAGGGAAACCAAAAGCCAAAAGGGTAAGCTCAAGGAAATCCCAATCCACAGTGTCATAGGCCTTCTGAAAGTCCACCTTAATTGCACACTTAGGTAGATAAGACTCGAGGTGGAATCTTGTAAACAGCTCCTAGGCTAGAAGAATATTATCACTTATCCTCCAACCTTTAACAAAGGCATTTTAGGATGGACTAATCAAATCATTTAACACAGCAACTAGACGATTAGCCAAAATCTTAGTAATAACTTTGTAAATTGTGATACAGCAAGCTATGGGCCTGAAATCAGAAACAGCACAATCGTTGGGAACCTTAGGCACCAAGGCTAAAATCATGTTATTCACCTCTCTTAACAATCGGCCTAAAGAGAAAAAATCCTTCACCGCCTCTAAAGCTAGAGGCCCTACTAAGCCCATTCAACTCAGGGGCTTTACCACGAGCCAAGGAGAATAGAGTATCCCGAATCTCAGAGTCAAGGATTGGATGAGAAAGAAAGCCAACCTGATCAACCGAGAGAGGCTACCAAACGAACTCCTTCAGCTCCTGTAAAGAAGGCTTCAAGAGGGCTGTTTGCGGTGTCAGCAGGTCACTAAAAAAGGAGACAAAGATAGGCGGCACCAAATTAGTGTTCGTAATCAAGGAACTTGAAGGATCCTTAACTAAAAGAATCATATTCCTGAGTTGTCTTCTAGTAACCGATTGATGAAAAAACTTGATGTTCCTGTCACCTTCCTAGAGCCACCTAATTCTTGATTTATGTCTGTAAAAGAACTCCTCTTGAGAATGCAACTCCACAAACACCCGACGCTGAGATTTCTCCAAATCCGCAAGGGCAGTATTGCCTGGGTCTTGCTGAAGACCAACTTGGGTGTTACAAAGAGCATTCCTCGCATCAGTAGTTCTCACAGAAATGTCAGGGAATGCCTCTCTATTAAGTTGCTTTAGACACCCTTTCAAAAGCTTATACATAGGAACACCTTCCATCGAACTCTCCTAGACTTGTTGAACAATGGAGGAAAAGGACAGGTGTTTCATCCATAGATCAAAAAACTTGAAAGGCTTCTTCCTAAAAACCGAGTTAGAACCCTAACAACCACGGGCGAATGATCAGAGATACTCGGGTTTAGAAAGTTAGCTTTAGAATAAGAAAAGACAGTATTCCACTTGGCATTCACCAACACCTTGTCAATCTTTCTCATCTTCCTGGCAGCACCAAAAGAAGTAGACCACGTAAAACGAAGGCCCACATATCTCAAATCCTCCAAATCAGTTTATGTTAAACACTAACTAAATTCATCAAAATAAGGTATCCAAGTAGTGGAACTCCCAACTCGGTCCGATGGATCTTTTAAGGCATTAAAATCACCAGCAACCAACCAAGCGGAGTCCTGCACAAAGCTATTCATCCATACAAGGTCATCCCAAAGAGGTCAATAGTGGGTAAAGGAATGCTCTCCATACACCACCGAAATATAAGAAAACATCCTAGACGAAAGAAGCTCCAAGTGGCCATGGATAGCCTGATAATTAACAAAAGAGACTTCAAAGCGAACCAACTCTGGGTTCCAACCGACCCAGATTCTACCTCAAGGAGAATAGTCATAATTTGCAATCCAGTTCCACCCCATCAAAAAAGTCGAGGAGATAGAGTGAAAAAGAGACTCAGGAACCTTAGTCTCAAGTAGCCCAACAAAACATAAATTGTTCGAGGACACAAACTTCTTCACTTCAGCATGCCTAATGGGGTTAACTAAGCCCCTTATATTCCAAAAACCTATATACATGGTGGAAAGGGAAAAAGATTACCTCTTCTTGGTGGTCCTACGCCGACTAGAGGTTGGAGTAGGTAGAACCAACTGGGGGGGGGGGGGTCAGGGTGCAACTTGAGAAGTTTGTCTTGCATATATTCATTATTCCCAAGAGTTGGAGGCGCTCCCAGAGAAGGCATAGAGAGCAAATCGTCATCCAAATATCCATCTATGTCTTCACCCAAGCTAGAAGGAGGAATCAAAGAAGGGTTAGCAAGAATAACTCCTGTGGAAGACTGCCCTTCTTGAGCTTGCGTCTTCCTACCAGGATTTGGAGCCTTCGCTGGAACAAGATCTTTAAGCTTCAAAGATTGACTTTCATTTCTAGAGGGAACAACATCTTTAATCTTCAAATATATCCCACCATCGGTGGAAGAAGAAAGCCTAAACGAGGCATCAAACTTACCTAGTGGAGGCTTATTCTTTTTACTTTTAACTTGCTTCCATGTCGTTTTAGTCCCTTGCGAAGGAACAACCACAGGGGTAGCAAGCTTCTTCGAGGTCTAGACCGAATCATCACCAAAAGCAGAGCAAATAACGCTTTGAGGCAGTGGAAAGACAGTTGCTAGGTCCGCAGCTAAGCTCGAGGGAAAAGACTGGCCGTCCATAGCAGCAGAGGTACCAGCATTGGAGGTGGTACGAAGCAGAGGAGCACATTCTTTCTTACTCAATAACCGCCTCTTTTCATCAGCAGGGGCCAAAGTTGGTTCCACCATCGCCGACTAGGAAGTGGGAGCTGCAACCGAGGTCTGCTGCGGACTAGGTGCACCTGAGGGACGAGCAAGGGTAGGGGAACACTTATGGCCAAAAATGCCGCACCCAGGGCATGCTATGGGATGCCATTCATACTCCACACCCACCGAGCATGATTTCCCATTGTGCCTTAATTCCACCTCCTCGCAACTTGGCTGGTCAGCTATAATTTCGACACAAACTCGAGCAAAAGCCAGCATCTTCATTGGTTCCGTTCGCCGGTCTACATAGAGTGGCTTGCCTACGGCACTAGCAACTTTGCCTATTCCCTGAGAGGACTAGAAAGCAAGTGGCAAATTGGTTAGCCTAATCCATATCGGCACCGTCAAATGCCTATCCTTCTTGAGCTCCAGAGTTGGTTTCCATTGTTGCAACACCAAAAGAACTCTGGCAATCATAATAGGTCCCCCTTCTAGGACCTTCCTGCGGAACTCACTATCAGGCACATGAAAGAAGAAAAATCCTTTGCCATTAGACATCACCTCAACGAGATTCGGCCCCCAAGCATTCTTAAGGGCCGTTTCAATAGCTTTGAAATGTAGTCTACAACCAATGAAGTAACCCACGAAGCATTCATTCAGCTTGGGATCAGCTGCTTCAAGCACATCATTTGTAAGTTTAACAACAGGTTTGTTGTTTTCATATTAAGGAGACGAGAACTCCAAATCATAGCCTTTAACAGCGACTTTCGCCACAGCAACCCAAGAGCAAGCCTTCGGGTTTGTCGAGTCATTCCTTTGATGAGGAAGCTTACATTTGGACCTAGCATGACTTCTCCCTCGCTGCTCAGTAGGAACAGGGGAGGACCGAGCCACCTGGTCTTTCGAAGAAGCAGCCATGGGCGGGACAACACGATCAGCGACCTCCTTAGAGGCTCCCACTTAAGTCGAGCGACCAAGGAGAAGAGGAGAGGGGCTTCGGCCACTAGGGCCTTCTCCAACTTGGGCCATAACCAATGAAAGACAACATAGCAGGAACCCGCAATAGAGCAGAACGAAAAAACCCTAGCTGAGTAAACCCATGACGGCCCAAAAGGAACACGTACCACGCTACCACATTAAGGGAATTAAAGAGGGTCAGACGGAGGTCCTATCCACCAAAGATCAGCCCCAACCATCGGTCAAGGCTCCCGTGATCTGCAACGAACCACAGACAAGGAAACCCTAGTCGCGAGCGTCCTTCTTGGCCCAGGAAGAGGAACGAACCAGGCCTATCTCTATGGGGTTTATTAAATTTTTTCCTTTTTTCTTTATTTTTTTCGTAGAAAACTAAATAAAACTAAAACTTAAAAAAAGGAAAACACAAGCGGGAAGGCAACCTCCCCCATGGCTACCACCCCATCGCTAACGGGCGCGACGACGGTTGATAGGGTTGCTGAAGTCTGGGCAAAGGCCTACTGGCCCTCCCCAAAGATAGAGAGATTATGCATGCCGTTATTTGAAATAGTTATAATCACTTCAACCCCCTTCTTTAAGACTAATATAACCACTTCATGATTTTATTTGAAATAAAATCCATTTTAAGCTTTTATTTGAGAAAATAAGAAGCCCTTACTTGGAATTTTTCCTTGATCTTATTTCATTAGTATCGAACACGATTTGATTTGGGTGTTTATTTGTACCTCCAACCAGATTAAGCACTTGTCCTTTTTCTTCATTGATTTTTGCCTAGTTTAGCATGAGACACTCACATTTCGACCTTCAGAATCGGTTGCCGCTGCAAGTAACACTGCCCATATCGCTATTAAAGGGTGTAAGCCATGCAGTATAATTTAACCAATTGTAGTGCCTGACAAATCTTGTAAGAAGCTAGAGACTTCAATTTATTGTTTCTTATATCTTTCATCTCTCTGTTTATATCCTCTAGGGACTTCGGGTCATTTCCTTTTGGCTAATTTTCCTTTGTACAGGGAATGCTCAAAACTAATGGTGACTTTCCATCAAAAAGCGAGGAGGTGTGTCAAATATGTGTATAATAAGTATTGCACGAGTGGATATGACTACATAGCTAAAGCTGAACCGGCTCATTTTCTCTTGAAGACCAAGTTTAGCATATCCTGTGTCTTCAGGCTTGCTTTTTTTTTTTTTTTGGTGTTTTGAGAGTACTAAGAGACCTTTAACGTAATCTTGTTTTGGTGTCTGATGAGGTATTTGTGTTAAGCGGCTCTTTGGTTTTAGAGGGTTCTGGTAATAGCTGTAGAGGTGATTTCAAGCTTATCGGCTCTTTCAAAGCCCTCGAACAGAAAACCTTCATTCCCCACCATCTTTCTTCCTAAATTTCACGGCTGATGCAAAATCCTATTTCACATTTCATATTTCATCATTCAACCGGGAAGTCACAATGTCGCACTCATAAATTGCTTTGTATGGACCGAACAGGGAGAAACAACTTCCGGCGAACTTCATCCTTCGTATTCTTCTGTCGTAGTAGTCGGCAAAGGCTTCTTCCAAGGAATGAAAGTTTTTGGTATCTTAAACCTGCAAAGAAATTAATGATATATTATTTTGGTTGATAAGATCGATAATGATGGATAAAACATTAAACAATCAACATACGCCTAGAAGTTCACGTGGCCGTGTGCATGGGTTGTGTGTTTGAGAGAGAGAGACAGAGAGAGAGTTTAGGATCAAAGTAGCTGGATATTTGAAAGAGCAATACCTGTTAAGTTCCTATATCTGTAGTACTGTCGAAGAATTTCATCAGACAACAAACGTTCTTCTTTTTCAACTCGCAGTTCATGGATTTTATCAGACCAGCCAGTTCTCTTTCACATGAATACACCCAAAAACAATCTCAGTCAGGCGAGCTTCAGGAATTCCTACGATGACGATTCCAGCTACTCCTAGATGTTGGAACAGTATATTGCCTCTACCTATGTTGCGAAACAAGTAGCACGTCCCAGGAAAATGAGCTGAGAGTACATCTTTTCACAGTAGCTAAACATGATTTTGAGAAAATAAATAGGTTCATCATTGAAAACATAGAAAAATAAAAAGGGTCAATATTTGCCTCTACCTATCAGAAATCCATGCTTGGTCAGAGAAAAAAAAGAAAATCATTTCTAAGCCAATTCATACATGATAAATTCTATTACCTCTTCAGGTAAATATTTTCTCCCCCAGTCTTGATCCGACCACTTTCTCAACCAATGAGCCACGCGACCATGCTCATCAATGAAACCAACATCACTAGTGTCAAACCATGAATGACTGTTAGAGGCCGATGACCAAACTTGATGCCAGTATCCAATCATCAAATGTGGACATCTGGTTAGAATTTTCCCAATGCCAATTGAATCATCACCATCTGTCCTCAATTCAACATGTGGGGCAGGTTTGCCGACACAAATGCCTCGTGATGTTTGAACTGAACCGAGATCTGTTCGACATGAAAATGAAGGGGCTGGTAAGGAAAACGAGAAATGTGGGTCATAGAGAGTCATGAACATTAGTGAAGAACAAGTCTCTGTCATTCCTGCATATTGAGAAAACAAAGGAGAAAAAATAGTATGATGAGGAAAGAAGTTCAATGCACTTTGCTAGCAGGTTCTACTCCAACTAGCATCAACGTTGTACAATTAACAGCATTATGGTTTAGAGGATGCACACCATAGGCCGAGAGAATCTTAGCTCTTGGGAAGAAGTTGCCAGCTTCTTTGATAAGATCAGTTGACAAACTTCCTCCACCATTTAATATCTTTTTGACACAGTCTCTTCCTTTCCATGGTCCCTTCTCCCTAAGGAAACTAGGAATTAAGCAGAAGTACCCCTTGAAAAGCATAACTTGGAACTTAGATAATGTAACGGCCGATGCTCTCTACACATTATATTTAATATTTACATTGCTCGTTAAAGATTGCTCTTTGTAGATAACCTGAGAAAGGGTATTAGATCAGCAACCATGGCCAGAACAGTGATCAAAGCAGTGACGTCATTGTTTCTCTATAACCTCAATGGCTGTTTTAGCTTCGAACTTGGGCATCAAGACATGGCAAGCTCCAGCCATTAACATGGTCATGGCCAATGAGAGACCCCTAATGTGGCACAAATGAGCAGTATGCAAATAAACCCGCAAAAATTGAATAAAAAGAAATTCACTTGTCATATTACTCTCAACTCCAATTGCCTGTGGACCTTCCAAATATGGAAACAATCACTTGAGACTTATCTTGACAATGATTATTGAATTTCCGGTTGCCAAACAAGCATGAAGACAATAAAAGAGAAGAAACTTGGAAAGGGCATACATCATTCTCACTGTAACCACATATGGCTATTTTTGCCATAGATTGTATGAACAACGCTGAATGGCTTATGGCAACTCCTTTTGGCTTCCTAGTAGTCCCTGAAGCCGGTAAGCCCAGTAAAGCTAGACATCTAGAAATGAAAACTTAGCAAGTGTCATGCATAACTACGAACTATCAATGCCACATTTTTCCAAACTTATGCATCAAAGTGCCATATAATTGACATAGTGACAACACCTGTGAAAATCGGAGAGAGAAAAGTAATTCTATAGCCAGAACCTATGCCCAAAGAAATCTATTAAGTAATGGAATGCAAGACAACATCTTACATAGAAAGCAATATCACACAATGTAATCCTCTTATTTGAAAAACCCTCAAAAAAATTGCCAAGAAATATGGACAAAGAAGCTTTATCTAGGGAGTCTTGTTCAGAAGTAAGGTCAGCAAAGTATCTTAAGCAACAGGTGATCAACACAAAAGAAAGCCGTATATTTACAGATCACATTGTCAATGCATATACATCTAATGTAAGTGAAGCAAGACAATTGTAAACGTATTCCATACTGAAAGAGGGATCAATTATCACAAAAACAAAGAATTTGCAATATAGTATGTTTGAACGAGCTCAAACTTTTAGATATAACTAAGATTATATGTAGATTAAAGTACCATTTACATTTTATAAACTGCTACATAAGCACCTTATTAAGCTCATGACCAGTTCAACCAGAAGTCATGCACAACACATTCAAGACTGGTCTCAATAAATTCACACCCTTAAAGATAGCTGACGGGGAAGCAAAAATGCTGACAATTAGAGCATTACTAACCTTGAGAGTATTGTCCAGTGATTCATCATTACTAGCATAAGGTTGAGTCAAATCTTCATGTTCAATCCTACCAACGAAATTTTCGGATGTCTACAAGAAAGTTTCAGGAAAGCAATAAGTATAAATGCAAAGAATGAAAACAAAGTTCAATGAAATGTAGAAAGAATACTAACGTGGATTACTATTGATTTAGTAAACACTTCATCCTCTCCCTCCAATTTCCTTCCCGTCATACCAACAAAGTCAGGGATAATCCAACTATCAGGTCAAAGTTGAAGTAAGAAGAGCAATGAATTCTACGTAGTGAGAGCGGCCGGAGCTTTGACCCTCCTCACAAGCAGATGGGAAACAACTCATACCTTTGCAGCAGATGTACGTTGTAAGCCCTACAGCATTGCATCTGTGCTCACGGTTGCACACCCAGACTGGAAAAAATAATGCCCACCCGTTAGCACCACAAGAATATCAAAAGTTCTCAGCAACAGAAAAACAAGGAAATCAATTACCATATATTGATATCTGCACAAATACGTATTCAAATCAAGAAACTCACATTCACAGATTGCATTTCATGAAGCGCCGCCGGAGTGTCTATCTCCCTCTTGGAATCTAAAGTTTCATTTTCCAAGTACTTGATGCGATAATGCATCTCTTCAGCCTCCTTTTTTCTTTTCTCACCCTCCACCGCCTGCCCAGACCCAAATGAAGACGCCCGAGTCACACACTTCCCAAAGATCAACAAACTGTTAAAAAAAAACAGAAAATTCAAAAGACGAGATCTTGTACCTCATCCTGCAGACGCCAGGGCTCAAAAGTTCTCGTGGCCCCTGACTCCATGAGGTAATCAGAATTGCGTGGATCAGTTTTGATGGTGAGCTCAGCAGAGCAATGGGTACATTTAGAGTAAAACCTCAATATCCGGATACCCAGATACGTCTGCTCGCGAAAACAAAAGAACACCGAGAATTAGAACAGAGTCGACAATTTGGAATGGGAAACAGAGTCGAAGGTGTGCAACTGACCTCGCCGACGACGTCCTCCTTCCTGGAATTGAACTTGGTGCCCTTGTAATGTAACTGCCGCAGGTGCTGCATCGAATGCTCATCGGAAGCATCATCCGAACCTTAATCTGCCGATTCTTGGACCTCCAAAGCCCGGGCAGCTTCGAAGGGACGAAATCCGGCGGGTAATACTTTTTCACCACCTTTCTCTCCCTCATCGCCTTCTTCTACTCCTCCTCATCTCAACTCGAAACGAAAACGAGCACGTCGACCCTAGATAGAGAGGGTCTGAAACAGGCCGGAGTCGAGCCACAATCCGCCGCCAAAAGCCCAAGAATTGGACAGCGGTCTAGTCAGGTGGCGATCGGGGAAGAGGAGGGCGGCGATGGAGATCGAGACCCAGCGGCGGCGAGAAGGAAAGCAGCGCGCGCGCCCCTGCAACGAGGTGAAGGCGGGAACGTGAAATCATGAATTTTTCCAATTTGTGATTATATTGGGTCGGTAGATTTCTGATGTATTTATACATAATGATATTGGTGAGGGACTCGTAGATTCAATTCATTCAAATAGGCAAAAAAGTCACTTATCCGGAAAAGTAAAGGAAGGCAATCCTCAATTTTCATCAAATAGAAAAGTATCGACCACAATTAAATTTTGCGAATTACCTTGCCCAATATACCCAAATATTATAAAATTCGTGCATGATTAGAAATTAATAATTTTAGTTAATATTAAGGGGGCAGGGTAAATAAGTTGGGTGGGCCTGGGAAAAGTAAGGGGGCTAGGGCTGAACCTTTAATTTAGTTTGATGAAGTCGACGGCCAATATTAGGTTGCTTAGAGATTTTCAGTCCACTCTCAACTCAATGTCCATATCTTGATATGCATTGCCTTGATTATTTAGACGTGGAGGACCTAAAACACTTAGTCAAGAATGAAGGGGCAAAAGAAGGTGATGATTTGAACAATTGAGACATTAACTTCTAGGAGGCAAGTCTCGAAGGAAAGCCCGATTTAGGAGGGTTCTAAACGATAGCCGTGACCTATCCTTGAACAAGCGACCCTAGGCTTGTATCCTCGAGACCTAAACGACGGCCATGACCTATCTGTACAAGCGACCCTAGGCTTGTATCCCCGAGACCTAGGGTTTCCTCGAGTCTTCTAGAATACTCCTGGGAACGGACGATACGATAATTGTACACTTATATAATAAATGCGGGTAGATGATAGTTAAGGAAATGCAATCTCCATCATTAGATCGAGGAGAGATCTACAAATGTGGTTTGCCTTGTACTTGTATATATAGGGGTCTCCTCCCCTCATTGTACTAATCTCATATTCACAAGTAAATACAAGTTTTTTTTTTTTTTTGGTAAAGACAAGTAAAATACAAGTTCAAAGCTTCTTTCTCTAGAGTTTTTCTCTCTAAAGATCCTCTAATCCTTGTAAGTTGAGTGTGAGAAATGCTGCTTGGGATAAATCCTAAGACCGCACGGGTTAAAGAACACTAGATCGATTGGCTTGGCCCATGACACAAGGCTGCTTGCTTCAAAACATGACAAACTTGAGATTGTTGTTAAAAGATGTGAGATTGAGAATGGTTATCCAGATGAGGAGGACCAGAACGTTTTGTCGAGAATCAAGGGGAGAGGCTGTGGTATCACTTGCATACCTAATATTTTCTCGAGGAAGTGACCTTAACTCACCTAATATTAATCTCAACAATGAGACAATGAGCCCATGGCTCAATAATGTTAGTTGCATGGCTGGCCCTTGGTGGAGGCCAAGCGAATGGTGAGAGGAAAGGGAGAGAGGTCGAACGGGTTTTGGAGACGGAGGAGGGAGACGAGAAAAAGAAAGGGAGAGATAACGACTTTTTGGAGAGGGAATGATGTTTGACGAATCGATGAAGACGATGCGCAGAGTAGGCATAGGATATGCAAGTCTCAAATCGGAAAATGGCAACTTCCCACCACCGTGAGAAACGAGAGTGTATGGGTCCGCAAGTGTAAACATATCACACCCTAGCGGTCACATAAGAGTCCACCGATTTTATTGATGAGTAAAATCATTTTTCGGATTCACAAAGTATTTGCAGTCTTCCATTTGAACAATCGATTTTTTTGTAAAATTTTGATTAATTTAGATTGAATTTAACGATTTTGTAAATAATAAATTTAAAATTTGAGGTGATAATAATTTCGAATTTCAAATTTAAGCAAAAGTTTTGCTCGTTGAGTCTTTATTGGATGATTTAATGTTACTAATTGATTAATGAGCAAGCCTCTATCCTTTCACAGACTTCCATTTGAATCGAGCATACATTCTTACATGCTGCTTCTCCTCCTCCTTCTTCTTGCATTTTTTCTTCCATACTTTTTTAGACTTTTGTATTTCATTTATGCATGTAAGTTCCAAAGATAGATTACTTGAATCATTTTCTTGGCTCTCATCCTTGACCCTTTTCTTAGTTTTTTTTTTTTTGGTCGGTCATACTCTACTCCCACTCTAACTCTCACTCTCAGACTTTTGTCATACCTTCTTGCAAGGCGTGCATTGGATCTTAGCTGTTTCACATCGCTTGGGAGAAACCCTCTAGCTTGCTTTATAACCGCTATGGCTCCCCTCACCTTTCAAGATGTTTTTTGAGGTTGAGACCCCCAGATTGGCATTAGAGCTAGGTTAAGGTGGATCCTGGTGCATGCTAAAGGGATCTTAGTTGTCCCACATCGCTTAAGTCCTACTCTACTCCTACTCTCATTTTCAGACTTTTGTCATATCTCCTTGCAAGGTGTGCATGCTAAAGAGATCTCAAACTTTTGCCATACCTCCTTGTAAAGCGTGCATGCTAAAGGGATCTCAGACTTTTGCCATACCTCCTTAGAGGGCATGCATGCTAAAGGGATTTTAGACTTTTGTCATACCTCCTTGCAAGGCCTGCATGCTAAAGGGATATGCTTTATAACCGCTGCAGCTCCCCTCACCTCTCAAGAGGTTTTTTTGAGGTTGAGACCTCTAGATTAATTCATATTTGAAACTAAATCATCCTCACTCCAACCCCTTGAGAATGTGGGGATTCAAACCCCTCACCTTCCCCTTCCATGTTAGAAGGGTAGCCATTAGGGCAAACCCCAGTGGTTGACCCTTTTCTTAGTTCACTACCTGCGGAATGCACAAATTCACATCTTTTATCTCAAAAAAGTTCGATGCCTCCACCATTTTCCCGTTGGGATGAGGAAGTAACAACCCCAAAAATCAGAAAATTGAAAAAATAAATAAATAAAAGTTTGACGCCAGCTGTCTTTAATTTACGGAGCGGGGACAAATCCTCTGTCTCCGTGATTTTCCTGTTGAGGCTTGGGGTGATGAAGCATAAGCACATGAATTATTAGAAAAAAACAAGAAAAGAAAAAAACTCGTATTCACGATAATGTTCAACTTACCAATTGTCATCGACACATTTCCATGTCCTGAAAGTTTTGCCTAATTATTTCATTATGTATTGCACTAGATATATATTTTCTCTACATTGTGGCTAAACAATCATTTTCAATGAATATCCGTTCGTAGTTTTTGTTATAAAGAATGACCTTTGAACGCGTTGTAGTAACCAATAAAATCGATGCTATCCTAACCCCTTTATGGTATCAAAGCCAATGGGAAGGTATAGATAGTCTTTGTAAGAACATACACATAGATCGAGAGCCATTCGTTGGCATCTTTCTTGTTTCTACAGAGTGGTCCAGGCCGTAAGTCCCTGAGTGGCTGTTAGACCGTTGGTTTAGCTCTGTAACGGTTTTGAAGAAGGAACAGTTCCGATCTTAAGTATGGGTTTACATAGAAGATCTACATCTTTCTCTAGTTCTCTATCACAAATAGACTCAGATCCAAGTCTTATACATAGAGAAGAAGTAAGGATAGAAGACTTCAACAAATCTATAGAAAATTGGGAAATTCCTAAAATACAACTTAAGGAAATATACAAACAATCAAAATTAAAATTTTTCAAAAAATCCGACTATGTCATAACCACCGAAGAAAGCGATGTTCCTCTTTCTAATTCCTATGAGAAAATACACCTTTTAAACAAAGAGTCCATCCAAAAGCATAAACAAAAATACAATTACATTCATATAGGACTAGTCTAAGTAGGAGTCAAACCTCTTACAAAAGAAGGTCTTAATACTTCTATTCTCTTAGTTTTACGAGATTCTCGTCTCTTAAATTATGATGAGTCCATACTAGGGACTGTGGAGACAAGTCTCTGCAAAGGTTCTATATATTTTGACTATTACCCAAATTTTTCTGTTTCTCTTAAATATAAGAATATTCTTAGAGCTCTAACACTCCAAATCAAAACCCATAATTACAAAGTGGCAGATGGATCTATTCCTTTAGCCCTTGTCTATAGAATTCATTATAAAGCCATGTCCTCCGCTTTTGGATAAAATGCTTTCAAACATAGTCCTCGAGGAGAAACACTTCTCCTCCAAATTGACATTTCCAGAGCAAATACGAAAATTCCTAGGTCTATTAATTGGAATCAGGTTACTTTACTAGAACAATGGGAATTAGAAAACCAAATTCCCCAATAAGTTGTTCAAAATACAGATCCGACTAATGTCATTCAACATCCAGAAGGAAGAGTAACCATTAGGTTTCCTAGAAGATCTTTTAATTCAAGATCTAGTCATTCTTTTCATACTTCTTATACAAGGTTGATAGATCTTAATCCTAATCTTCCACCTATAATCACCATCCCTTCAAGTACTCATAGAGACAACACTCCTCCTAGTATGCATAGAGACACTCCCACACGTGATACAACACCTTTACCTCCTTCCACAAATAGAAGTAATCATGAGACACCTCTTGAATTGGAAATTAGTGGTTTAGATAATAGATCAGGGATTTCTAGGCCAGTTTACCAACAAAACCAACTTGAACCGATCCTAGAAAATACAGATTCTCTTCATCATTCTCCCACTTATTCACAAATGATAGATGCCGATCTTAATGTTTTAGAAAAACATTTTGAACCCAACAAGGTTTTCTTTAATAAAGAATTTAATTATGAAAATAACAAACAAATCAGAGAATGGTTCTTCAAAACCTTTGTTGATAAAGCAAAATATATCAAACAAAAATATTATGACTACATATATGAATATGAAGTCCATATATTTTTCCTTGATTGGTTAGAAGAACAATTCCTCGAACCAAAAGAAATAATTGTTTTAGATCATCATTATAAGTTGAAACTTGATGATGGTAAAACCATAGAATCCAATCATCCCCCTCTTAGGAGAATAAAAATACAACATGGAGAAAGCGAGGTTACAGCTACTCCTTTTAGGCTTCCAGATCAAGGAGACTCTCTTTATACTCACAAAGTCATTGAACAAAAAAATTACACTAATCAACATTTGGCGACCATAGGAAAACCGTTGAATAGGATAGAATCCACCATTCAGAATCCTACCCAACTTATCACACCACAAGTTGACACTTTCAAAAAACCCATTTTTAAAGCTTTTGAATTTCCAAAAAATCTTAACTCGGAGTTTGCCAAAGCCATAGAACAAAAGAAAAAACTCCTAGGAAAATCAAAGCTAGAGCTTGCTCCTATTATAGACACCCCCAAATTCCAGAATCTTATCATTAGAGACACTCCAGACCAACCCACTATCAGTACATTGACCAAACAATCTAGTGACTCTGATAATGAATCGGCCGCTGAGATTAATAGACTCAATTGGAGATAACCTCAGAAGCTTTATTATAGTAGAGCTACTCCACCAGACATTGCCCAAGAAGAATCATCACAGAAAATACATAATAAATACTCTCCTGACGTAATTTATGAATGGAATATAGATGGTGTTGCAGAAAGCAATATCATGAATATTTTAAATAACATGGTTATGCTTGCCAATTCCTATAAAACTCAGCAAGATGTTTCTGATCATGCTGCTGCTAATCTTTTAGTAGCAGGATTTACTGGACAACTAAAAGGTTGGTGGGATAATTATTTGACTGATGAACAAAGAATACAAATTTTAACTGCGTATAAAATCGACGACTTTGGCCAACGCATGGATGATGATCAAGGACATCTCATCCAAGATGCGGTGAATATTCTTATCTATTCCATTTCACAACACTTCATATGAGAGATAGGAATCAAGATCTCTTATCCAATATGCGCTGCAAATCCTTAGGGAGATTTAGAGAATACAAAGAACTCTTCCTTCAAAGGGTTCTTATTAGACCTGATTGCAATCAACCCTTTTGGAAAGAAAAATTCTTAGTAAGTTTACTCCAAATTATAGGTGACCAAGTTAGAGATAGAATTAGAGAAGAATACAATGGTCAAATACCTTATGATCTTCTTTCTTATGGAGAAATAGTCTCTTATGTTGATAGACAAGGAACCCAAATGTGTAATACTATAAAAATAACAAAGACAACTCAAGGAAGAACAATCTCTCACCAATAGAAGTCTAGGAGATTTTTGTGCTCAATACGACCCCTCTTATAATGAAAAAACAAAACCAAAATGTAAGGGAATTTGTCCTCCTGAGAAAGAAACGAAGAAACATCACAACAAACCTCCACCTCGTAGGAATAAACAAAGACACTAGAATAACGAAAATAGACCTCACACTGATAGAAAAAATTTCAAAGACATTAAATGCTATTCTTGCGGTAGAAAATGTCATATTCAAAATATTGTAGGATTAACAAAAAATTAAATGAACTCTCTCTTGATGACAATACTCTTAACCAGTTAAACATCTTCATAGAAAATGGTGATACTTCTTCTGATGAACTTCTTGAGGAAGAAGGTTTTCAGATTAATGAAATACATTCCTCTTCTGACTCTGATTATGAAGACGCCTCTCCAGAAAAACCCGTTCCTGAAATAAATATGTTAACAAAAGAAGAAGAATTTCTCCTTAGCACTGCTGATAAGATCATTGATCCAGAAGCCAATAAAGAATACCTAGATAGATTACACTCTTCCTTGAAAGCATTTTTGAATATTACCTCCAAACCCAATACTTCTTATAGTTTAAAAGACATTTTGAATATAAACAAAAAACCTCAGTCCAGACCCGTCAATATAAATGACCTCCAAAATGAAATAAAACAACAAAAATTAGAAATCCAAGCCTTGAAAGCAACACAGTTAGAAATGAAACAAGAGATTTCCGACATAAAATCTCTTGTCATAAAAGGAAAGACAAAATTAGAAGACCAAAATGAAATCACCAATACATCAGATACTCCGAACCCAGCATTTCTTATGTTATTAACAGAAATAACATCTAGAAAATGGATAATAAATATTATGATAAAAATCAATAATGAGTTTATTATTGAAACAACAACACTCTTTGATACAGGAGCTGATCTCAATTGTATCAAAGAAGGGCTTGTTCCAACAATATACTTTGATAAAACTTCAAAATCTTTAAAATCAGCCTCAGGAGATAAACTTAATATCCAATACAAATTACCAGAAGCCTTAATAATAAAAGATCAAATGTTCTTACAAAACATCTTTTCTTTTAGTAAAAATATGAGGCAATAGGTAATTCTTGGAACACCCTTCATACAATTAATCCAACCTTTTACGGTTACTAACGAAGGTATTGAAACCCATGCTTTAAACAAAAAAATCACCTTCAACTTCATAACAAAACCACAAAAGATAAGCCTAAATATTTTACAAGAACATTCTATTTCAGAAATAAATTACCTTATAAAAGACAAAGAAAACCAGCTTGAATTCTTAAAAGAAGATTTAGAATTTAACAGAATAGAAGAAAATCTTATAAAACCAAACATCATAGAAAAGATAACTTTCCTTCAAAAACACATAGAAAAGACTATATGCTCTACTCTACCCAATGCCTTTTGGGAAAGAAAGAAGCATATTGTTGATTTACCCTATGAACAAGATTTTTCTGAAAACAAAATACCTACCAAAGCTCGCCCAACACAAATGAATCAAGAAGTTTTGAAATTTTGCCAAGCAGAAATACAATATCTCTTGAATAAAAAACTCATAAGAAAAAGCCAATCACCATAAAGTTGTTCTGCTTTTTATGTCAATAAAAATGCTGAACTTGAAAGAGGAGTTCCCAGGTTAGTTATTAATTATAAACCTCTTAATACAGCCCTTAGGTGGATAAGATATCCTATACCCAATGAAAAAGATTTGCTAAACAGACTTTGTAGATCAAAAATATTTTCAAAATTTGACATGAAGTTAGGATTTTGGCAAATACAAGTCAATGAAAAGGATAAATACAAGACGGCCTTTACAGTCCCTTTTGGCCAATATGAATGGAATGTTATGCCATTTGGTCTAAAAAATGCTCCTTCAGAATTCCAAAGAATTATGAACGAGATTTTCAATCCTTATTCAGAGTATATCATAGTTTATATAGATGATATTCTAGTATTCTCTTCCAATATAGAACATCATTTCAAACATTTATCTACTTTCATAAAAATAATCATACAAAACGGTCTTGTAGTCTCTCATACTAAAATTGCACTCTTCAAAACCAAGATTAGATTCTTAGATCATTACATTCATTTAAGCACTATCACTCCCATAGAAAGATCAATCTCTTTTACTCATAAATTCCCTGATGAAATAAAAGACAAAACTCAATTACAAAGGTTTTTGGGTAGTCTCAATTATATTTTAGATTTCTTTCCCAATATAAATATCCTTTGTAAACCTTTACATCAGAGGTTACGAAAGGATCCTCCACCCTAGACTTCTGTCCATACATACATTGTCAAACAAATAAAAATGCATGTGAAAGATATACCATGCTTACACCTAGTTGACCCTTCCGCTTTCAAAATAGTTGAAACAGATGCCTCAAAATTAGGATATGGTGGCATTCTCAAATAGGTCAAAAACAACAAAGAACAAGTTGTTCAGTTTATATCAAAACATTGGAATTCTACTCAACAAAATTATTTGACAATCAAAAAAGAAATACTTGCTATAGTTTTGTCTATATCAAAATTCCAAGGAGATTTATTAAATCAAAAATTTCTCTTACGAATT
Source organism: Eucalyptus dawsonii (assembly GCA_016097615.1). Taxonomy (NCBI): domain Eukaryota; kingdom Viridiplantae; phylum Streptophyta; class Magnoliopsida; order Myrtales; family Myrtaceae; genus Eucalyptus; species Eucalyptus dawsonii. The sequence goes on from CM027874.1 coordinate 2,918,982, forward strand.
GATTGCAAATCAGCCAAAGACATTTTACAAAAAGACGTTTTAAACATTGCATCAAAATAGATTTTTGCCAGATGGCAAGCCATACTTTCAGTATTCGATTTTGACATTGAATTTATAAATGGTTCTTTAAATTCATTACCTGATTTTCTCACAAGAGAATTTTTACAGGGGATACCAATATGCCAAGATCCAAAAAAGACAAAGATAAAGGCAAAGGCAAAGCCACTGCCGAACCCTCCAATACACCACCAAAGCCAAAAGGCTTAACATCCGTCAAGACATGGCTCCAAATGGCAGAAAACAACCAGACATTCTTACAACAAACACCTTTGATAATAGAACCCATATCATCTGAACCCATGCTAGCCTTTAACTAGTTAGCCAACATGCTATCAAAAGAAACAATATTGTTACTTGCCCAGTCTTTACAAAAAGACGTAAAAAAAGAGCCATCTAGTGCCATCGAGGTAAGTAACAATCCTTCCCCGCTTGCTACACAAAAACAAGCGGAATACAAAAGAATTTCGAATGATGTGGTCATTAGGCTACAGGCAACCCCTCATTCTCAAAGATCAAAATTTTTCCCCAAAACATCTTTTCAAAAAATATTGACTGTCGAAGATGGATTCTTCGATGAAGATCCAATCAAATTTGCAAAAAACATATTTCCAAAAAATTGGCTTTTCAAACCTCACAATACAAACAAAACCCTTGCTTATTATGAGCAAATTCTAGTGGAAACAGAATTGGCAAGGTTCACTCACTTTGCTGACAAAAACAATACAAAAAATATCTTATACTTCACTATATCCATCAGTAAAGTCATACACCCCTCACACTGGGGAGCTTCACCCCATACACCTAGAAAATTCCAAACCAGACTTACCCAAAGCCTGCCATACTTCTCCTCATATACATACTGGGACTACCAACAAGCTTGGTGGAATGTCTTTTTCAGAAAAAATACAAATTTCCAACACACCTGGTTATTATTCTTTAAAGACAACTTCCAAAGACAAAGCCTACCAATTTGGTTTGATTCCTGGTGGGATTTCTTTGGTCCTTTGGACATAATACTACACCCCACGGTCAAATAAGGATACAAGGTTTTCAGTGAATACTTCGTACCAACACCTCATGATATAAGGTTTCAATGCCTTATGCATTTCTTTATAATATTCAAAATATTTTGGGTAACAGCATGGGAATTTGAATATAATACATCTAATAAACCGGGTGTACCGATACTTGTTCGAAAATACAAAACAAAATGGTGGGATGGATTCAAATTTCATGACCAAGGATTCGAAGCTGCGGTTAGGACATGGTTAAATAGCCAGAAAAATCAAATAACCACAGTCCCATCAAATACTTCTTTTCTACAAGAAAAATCCATTGCAAGTGCAGCACTGGCTGTAGTCTAGAGCAAAGAGGAATACTGCAACATCCTCAGAACAATGCTCTCTGAAGCGGAAGGATCATAATGTGGATCTTCCAAATCTCAGGACAATATAGACGGATCCTCACAGTCACATCACAGTGGAAACACCAATGAAGACAACTGCTACGGGATCAACCTAGACAGAGATTAAACTCAAGACATCACATGCCAACACTATTACAAGCGGCGCAAAGGCTATACACCATAGCGTGATAGAAATACACTGTTCATATACTGTTCACTATTCATTATTCACTTTACACTGTTCACTCAGTACTGTTCAGCACTATAGCACTTTCACTATAGCACCCCCTATAAATACACCCTCTCGACATAGAAGAAGGGGACCCCGAAATTTTTAGATTTCTCTCTTCTTCCTCTCTCTCTCTCTCTCACTTGTAAACCATCATCCCTTCCATCTCCATCCTCATCTCTTCCATCTCCAAGCTCTCTTACCTTGTATCCCCTGGTTTCAAAGTAAGTTAGTTTTCATATACATAGTTTTATACAAGGTTACCAACTTACATGATAGTTGGGTAACAATTTCTTGTAATACAAATATTAATACTCCCTGGAGTGCAGATTACCGCCCTAGAGGATGACTTGATGCTTTAGTTTCTGCATCCTTCAATACATGTAATTTCAGCTTTTCAGCTTTATATAATACAAGTTTATACAACCTTCATGGTTGGTTTTTGTTTATGCATACTCTTACTTTATATTTTATATATTGCCTTTGGTCTTTACATTATTTTTAATTCTCGCAATTTTATTTAAGTTCTTATACATCATTTCCTTTTATACATTTCTCTGTTCTTATAGATCTGTTAATCCCTATACTTCCTTATTCTCTCATATAGTATCCGATCCTAACCCTTTATGGTATATATATATATGCAGCATCTTTTTTTGATTGGACTAATTTTTTAGAAAGCGCACCGAAAGCATCCAAAAATTAGTAGCGAAGCGCGTGTCTATGATAGAAGTTTCAATTAATAATCCAAAAATCAATGCTAACTTCGAAAATAAATAAAGCAAGATATATGCAACATCTTTTTTTAATTGGACTATTTTTTTAGAAAGCCCACTAAAAGCATCCAAAAATTAGTAGTGGAGCACGTGTCCATAATATAAATTTCCATTTTTAAGGAACGGCATACCTCTTGTCGCCACGAGGAATGAGCGCATCAATCCTGAAATTCAAAACAAAAAAAGAATAAAATTGAATATCATATTCGAGTGGGAATACGAGTCTTGTATCTGAAAAATTAATCTTTTGTAAAATCTTTATCGACCTAGACTAAATTTAATGATTTTGTGAAAATGAAGATAAAATTCCAGATCGCAACATATTCAATTTCCTGAGCTAAGCAAACGTATTGCCCATTGAGACTCTAGTGGATCATCTAATTTCGCTAATGTGGTGTCCGATTCTGGTGTTTTTCTAAGAACGGCTTCAGCATTTTGTACTATCATTTCAAGGGATCCTAGTTCACAATTTCCGGGATCTTTACATATTCTTCTCGATTTGCAAACTGATATTGATGAAACCAACGAACGGATATACGATGCCGTCGATAATGGTGTCTACGAGTGTGGCTTTGCCTGGAGCGGTGGCCCGTTTGGTTCAACTTTGGAGAAATGGCTTTGCATTTCCCCAAGTATCTTTGAATGAATGGGCATTTTGTGAATGCAAGTGTGTTTGGAAACTCATTTTTGTGTATATTTTGCAAAGCACCTTTCAAGTGAAAAGAAAAAAGAAAAAAAAAAAAGAAAAGAGAGGAGGAGATGCAGCAGCTGCGTGGAGGGGGAAATTGGTGGCCGAAGCAACTCTGTAGTGGTGGCGAGGCGGCAGCTGGCGGTAGCGGTGGCGGTGGGGGGAGGTAGCCGCGCAACCTCCCAGGTGGCATCGCCTGGGCTGTGCGACCTTAGGCGACCCAAGCAACGCCAGAGGTCGCCCGACCTCAAGCAAGGCTTCTTGGCGGCCAGATTCGGCCCCCCAGCAGCCAGATCCGGCCGCTTGTGGCTGAGCGCCACCCATCGGCTGAGCGCCGACAGTTTCGCGGTGGAAGTCCAAGGAAGGAGATGAATAGTGTTTTTGAGGGCAAAAGGGGAATACATAACTATCAGTAAGGGCAATATTGGAAAGAAAAAAAAACTCATTAAACCTCATAATAGCATTCCGAAAATGCTAAAAGCCTAAAGCAAGTCCGGACCTGTCTTTGCTTTCCCGATTCCACAATTTCAAATGCTAGCATTTGGCCAAGGACACCTCCAAATGTTGAACCAAATACCTAAACTTTTTCCCAACAATGGGCTTTCGGGGCTGAAAAATGCCCTTAATGCTGAACCAAACGGGGCTGCAGTGGCCTTATGATGATGTAACTATCCCTTAGTACTTGAGTGCAGGAATTGTCATTCCATTTGCCATTTAACGCAATAAAGAGTAACTTAATTCGGAAGATTACACAATTTTACCCTTTTAGTTTGACGAAATAGTAAATAACGTGGTTTGTTTCTAGTTGCACTCTTTTACGTGCGAGCCGTTAAAAATTCTTTCTACTGATGACAAGAGCCTTCATGTCCCCTCAAAAATAGCTAATTTGTTGATTACTAAGGTTCTTAGAAAATGAAATCCCCTGCGCTGCAGAAGCTTTAAAGGTCGAGGATCATTCCCCATTTTTTTATTCAATAAAAACCTTCTCAGGGCCGGTTCTGGCACCGAGAGTCCCCTAGTTAGTAGTTAGTGCCCCCAAAGGGCGGAGCAGGACGGGTGCAATTATCTGGCTTCTTTGATAAAAAATCATAAGAAAAGGTAAAGAATGAAATTCGACCGCCCCAAGTAATCACCTCCCCGCCTTCTCTGCTTTCTAGAACACTGCTCCTGATGTAAATTATTTAAATTCCATCATTTATCTGCTTCCCCTTTCCTGAATGAGAGTTCTTGGTTGATTTTCACAAAATTATGGTGGTGCCACCATAAAATACAGTTAAGTCCGGATACATATGAATGAACCCAGTCCAGCGCTCTATTCCCAAGTTTGTCTAAAATCTAAGTGGAAAAAAACTGCAAAGGACCTCATATTTATACTTATTTGACACATTTAGTTCAGATTTTTTTTTTTTTGCGACACCAAAAATCTCATATTTGTATCCGAGTGACACATTTATTTCAAAAATTTGGTGTCATGGGATTTTTTTTTGGATAAATGTACCACATGGATGATATCACAAAAGGAAAAAAAAAAAAAAAGAGAAAAAACAAAGTGGCATAAACCCAACAACTTCTTTATATCGTTTTCCGGTGCTCATTGTTTAGTTCCGGAGAATCATGCCCGGAAATTACTCATGTTGATAAACTATTGTATTCTTTTTTTTTCTTTCTTTTTTTAAAGAGAAACAAGTGGACGACCAAATATAAATATAAATAAAAATCATTGCGGAATGCCAAAAAAGAAGAAGGTAAAATAGGATGCTTTAGGTTCATGAGGATGTGCAAGCACTATTTTAGGAATACCTTAATCTATTCATTTACGCCAAAGACATTTTCCAAGTGCCCAGCGTAAGTAGCACAGTCAATATCGAGCACATCAAGCGACATTATTATGGTCCATGATAAATTTGTTGTGTGGTACATGTTTTGGATAGTACCGTAATTATGATGTAGAATTCATGAATTTTGCCATAACGGCATCTTGATTTGTAATGTTTGTCATATTAGCTCCATCTTAATTCTCGATTAAATATAGGTCGCGACAGTTATTCTTCTGGGAATATTGCTGAAGACACAGGTTTACGTGATCTATCTATATGCGACCGTGCTGCTCGAATGACCCCCCTCGTGCGCGCATGGAATGATAGGGTTACTAGTTCCCAACCCTGCGACATGTTTCCAATGGCTGCAGACAGATGCCGCTTTGGAGCTGGATCGATTGGAAAAGCATTACATCAAAATTCAAAGACTTGGATTAAAAAATTCAAAAGTTCAAGGGCCGAAAGTGAATTTTTGATGTGACAAAGGAGCTCTTAATCTAAAGATCAACAAATGTACGTCCCTAGTACCTTGCATGCCCGTATTCGTCCAATGAAATGTACCAGACGTAATTTGTTTTATTGTGAAGCACCGAGCACATCTATCGGAGGACGATGCCTGTTCTAGGTGCGCCAAACCTCTAAAAGGTTATGGGATCCTTTATACGCATGTCTTCAATTTTTACTCATGAATAATTTTACCAGTCATTTTCAATACGCGCACAAGTACATATATTCGAGTTTTGATCGATCTGTAAGAATAATTAGATGATTTTTTAAAAAATATATCACATAAGAAAATTTTGAAGCGGACGAGCTTAGAACATAGTTGACGTAGTCCCCCGACATTTTAGGCAATTATAAGAAAATATAAAGTTTCCTAAAAATATCGAAATAGAGCAACTAGCATTTTTGGATGGAGGGAAGCAGAAGGAGATGAGGGGGAATGATAACATAGGAAAATATTTCTTTTATTTGGCCAAATAAAATAAAATGGAAACAAAGGGAATGAGCTCTGTTGGTAATGTATGGGACGGAAATTGCATAATGTGGGATATGGATTAGTATACACCGTCAGTTTTCCAAATTATGTAACAAAAACTCGGTCTTACCTTGTTGATATATAAACATGATTTTATCACAAGGTTATACTAATTATATCACCAACGATAAAAACTTACGCACAGAAATAGGATCATTCAAAATTACAAGATTTTGTAAAATCTCACTTCCAATTCATTTACTGTATTGAAACTTCCCACTATCTATTCAGAAATCAAACGAAAATTAACTTTATATGTACTTAACTTTATATGTACTAATATGTCATGATAAAATCTAAACTCTGATATATAATTGACAACTGAAATGACACATCATTAATTGACTTGTGATAGATCTTAAATAAATTGAAAAGTCAAATACCTTTTTTTCCCAAGTATAGTCCAACAAGAGTTTTATACGTGTACAATGTGTTTTTTATTTTATTTTTTATGCCGAGGATCCGGCCTAGCTCACCTTATGGGAGCACAGCACTGACTATACCTCGAGGGAGACTAGCTTAGCAACTCACCAGCCGAGGCTCCCCGCTTAAGTCACGGAACTGCTCTAGGAGTTGTGACAGACTCTGGAAGTCAAACCCCTGACTTGGCAATTAGGAGGCCAGGCCTCAACCTACATGTACAATGCGTTATATTCCAAATGAATGAATATTTCTCTATAAATACAGCGAAAGTGCAAGAGATGAAATGTTCTATTGCAATTCGTGTACATATGTGTAATATACATAAAAACGTGAGTATTGTCTAGCAGAGGAAATGAGAAGTTGAGAACTAACAATCGCCCTCCGAGCCTATTACATTTTCTCCCAAAGCAAGAATATATGGAAGAAAATGACACAACCCAATATTTTATTTTCAAACTACCTTCTACTTTATCCAAAAATATGAATAAGATGAAGCCCAATTTAATCCATTAATCGTTTAGTTTCTAATAACTTTTTTTAGCTTCCATTTCCTTTCATTCCTTCTTCCCTCCTCACTTGAATTTTCCGTGACTTTCCCGCTCTGTGGTCCCTAAACGCTTGAAAAGGCCTAAAGCTGAAAAAAACAAGGAAAAAAAATTGTTTTTTGGGATGACAATACAGGGAAATGCCAAAATTGACGCCGGTCCATCACTTTTGTGTTGATTTTTTTTTTTTTTTTGGCATGTAAGTACTTCAGATTATGGTCATCCTTCATGTTAGTCTGTTTGTTAGCTCCATTGACTTTTTATTTAATTTTCTCATTCACATTGTCAATGCAATCCCTTAAAATAAAAATGGATCGTCCTAACACAAAATGACATCAATTTATGTAAAAATATATTAAAGTTCGGGTTGTAGGATGTCCACGTCTCAAAATGGAATGAAGAGAGAGACGCCCAAAAACCGTGGCACACAAAGCCCATGGGCCATAGCCATGTTTTGGGGGGTCGGGTCGGGTCGGGTCGGGTGTTCGGGTTCCCGAACTTTTGCGAGGAACCGACTCGGACTGTTGCCTATTTAATGGATTTCGCCCGTTCCGTTGGTTTTTCAAAACCTCAGCGACGTCGATAGAACCGACTTCAGAGAGAGGAAGGGATCGATCTTGAAGCGTTGAGCGCTCGCGTTCGTCGTCTGAGTTTGGATTTGGAGAGAAGATGAAGGAGATGTATCCGCCGCCGCTACCTTTCGAGTCTTCGTACCTGCCTAGGGTTCGGAGGAGGCCCATGAAACAGCCGGTTAAGGTTCGGATCATGCTGCCGATGAGCGTCCGGTGCAACACCTGCGGGAATCACATCTGCCAGGGGGCACAGTTCAATTCCAGGAAGGCGGAAGTCGTCGGCGAGGTCAGTGCTGCACACTTTCGGTTCCGTGTTTTTCCATCTTCCTCTGAGTATCGAGTCGTGGAGTTGATCGCTTTGTGCTTTTCTTTTTTTTGGCAGACGTATTTGGGGAACCAGAGATTCAGGTTTTACTTCCAATGCACCGAGTGCTCTGCTGAGCTCGCCATCAAAACCCAGCCGCAGGCTCCCGATTGCGTGGTGGAGTCTGGGGCGACGAGGGTAGAAGATTCTGCCTTGCCTTTCCTTTTTGGTTTGTTGGGTTTCTCACGGTTGGTTGGGACTTTGGGAAGAATTCATCCTGACTCGTGCGCTTTTCTATTTGGGTTTGGGTTTGCGCCAGGTCGCGGAGGATGAGAAAAGGAGGAGGGAGGCTGATGATGAGATGGGCGATGTTATGAAGCCTTTGCAGAATAGCTAATCAATCAAATGAGCAATGAAACATCTACACTAAACACGATACCAAAACGAAGAGTTCACAAACGGAAGCATCGGCTAGTAGGTATAGGTACCATATACCTTCCAAGCAATAGCCAGAGACGCATGTAACTGCAAATGCTCTGATCGAATAATGTTGTTTCAACGTATAATTATTAGATAAACATCCTAGTGCCACCCAGAACTCATGATTATCACCCTCAAGCAGCAATGCCCCCAGAACTAGAGAAGATGGCTATGGGGAAAATGTTCAAATTCTTTGGAAAGAGAGTGGAGCAATACGATGCATTAAAACTGTTAAAGAGATTTCACGCAAAAAACAATTTTTTATACCGTGCAAATCGATAAGAAATTCTATGAATATCTTTTGCGTCAGCTCAGTTGAGACAATATTTCGATGAAATAAACAAAAAAAATAAACAGTCGATCGAGACATTGAGGATGTAAACATGAATAAAACAATATATTCACTTTGATATCATAACTGTGCTGTCATGTTATCACCCAAGTCCAGTAGCAATGGCTCCTCTTGCTTCCACCGTTTCTCCAACACTTCCACTTATGCTCCTCATAAAAATCTATCTGATTGGAGGACATTAGGGACAGAAGGCGAAGATTCTTAACTTTCACCATTCTCTAGAATCAGAATACGAAAATTATCAACAATATCTCTCCAAGAGATAGGACATTCCACCTGGCTGAACATTGTTTGTCCAATAAGTGGTAGAAAAACACTCGGATCCGAACACAAAATTTGGTAGTCAATTTGTAAACATCCAGTTAAAACTTTGAGTTAGGCAAAAGTATCTAGACATGAATTAGACAATTCCAGTGTTGGTAATGTGATTTTCATTTCATGACTCAAATTTTCAAAGTAAACAGTCTTACAAGCTACGGGTAGCAGAAAGCGTTCATGTGCAAGTATATAAGTACAATCCATCATCTGTGGATTGCAATTTGCATGCAGAAGCAGATATATTTAATTCCCTAGACCTTTCTAAAGGAACCTAGCATCATGTGCGGTTGTGTTTTCTTGAATTTTCAAGGGTAACTACCGGAATGAAACAATGTAATTGAACGAAATGCCTATAACAAGTCTATCACTTGTTGAAAACGTGCAAAATGAGATTTTTTTTTTTTTTTTTGAAAATATTATGGTTTAAGAAAAAAATCCAACAAAGCCATCTTTTAAATGCAAAGAAGATCTACAACCTTTTCAAGTAATGTAATGAAATTTGAGTTGATATCATATTCCCTAAGTTGGCATTGCCACTCCTCGGATAATTTGCAATCTTTCTCAGTAGGTCGATATCATCCATTTTGACTTTGGATCCATTAATAACTATAAGATCAACTGTTCTAAAAACACAAGTTGTTGGATGATTGCATGATTTATTATTTAAATATTCTAACATTCCTTCTCACGTTTAGTCCGATCTTTTGCCTAGTACTAAACGTGAAAATTTAATTGGAGAGGCAAACAGGGCCTAGTAAAATTTGAACTTAGAGCCTTCAGTTCTGATACTATGTAAGATTTTGGTGAGACCACAGTCGATTTTCCTAAAAGTTTAAGCTATTAAATGAATATATGGTTTATTATTTAAATATTCTCACAATAACTCATCATAGTGGTTTTTATGTTATTCGTTCGAGTCAATTTGAGATAGCATGAAATACTCAAAAGTTAAATTTGGAAATGTAAAGAGATATATCCAATGTTCTCACATGTCTCTCATCTTTAAAATTATAAGAAAAGATAGGCAAAAATAATGTAATTGTGGAAAATCTCAATGTGACGGGAGACGCGAATTGAGAGAATAATCTATTCTTGCTTGCAAGAGGGAGAAGATGGAAAGGACGTGGTTTATGAACATGGCTAGGTTGAGATATTTTGGCTTCCAAGATGGTGAACAACACCAAAAGCCTTCTTGGATTGTTGGAGGACGGGATTTGTGTCTTCAAGATTTCGGTTAAAAGAGAATACAAGTGAGTCAATTTCTTCAAAAAAAAAAAAAAAAATTGAGTGTGTTGCCTCTCGATGTATGGAAGATAATCAACCAAGTTAGGCTTATTCCATTCAATGGTTGTCAATAAACAAGTAACACTTGAACTTATGTTAATGCTGAAAGTGCTAGTATAAACACCTAAAGGGGGTGAATAGGTGTTTAAAATAAACCTTGACAAATAAATGCGAAATACAATAAAGGAGTTCGGGGAAGAGAATAAGAACACGGAAGTTATAGTGGCTTGGCTTAGATCAAGCCTACATCCATTCTCCCATGCTAACAGCCTTTTGGCTGGATTCCACTATGCAATTAATAAGAGATTACGACTTTGAGTGCAAACACTTAGTAGTAGATCACACTATCTCACTAAGTCACTCTTTTGGTATTTCTCTCACGATCACAAATGTTTAAGCTCACCAATGACATGTGTAGATTGAAGATCGCTCAGACTTTGGAATTATAAATTCTACGCTTCGTCTCTTACTTGCTCATCGGTCCTTGATCTCCTTAAATACTCCTCCACTTCCAAACTAGCCGTTGGATAGTATCTTAGAGGATCTCCTTCCAATTTACCTTTTGGATAGATCTGTATCTAGAAGATTTGGTAGCCATTGAGTGACAAAAGTAGAATCCCAAATTGATTTCGATCACCCATACAAACAAAATCTTGGTTTCCATAAGTAGAGTTTCTTCGTATAGAAAGTTTTTGTCTTCAAAATCTAATTGTCAATCAATTAGATTTTTTTTTTTAGACTAGTCAATTAATTAGATTGAGTCAATCAAATCAATTTTAATGTAGAATCCAAACTAGATCACTAGCCATTATATATTTAGGGCATGTGTTACAATCTGTCTCGTTTTGGATGTAAAGTCTGAGAGTAATAGACTTTATAATCTAAGTTTGAGTGCAATAGACTTTACAAACTGAGTTTGAGTGCAATAGACTTTACAATCTGAGTCTGAACATATTTTGCTTCTAAACAGATTTAGCTTTAAGGTCTTGACACAATTTGAATAAGTTCAGCTTCAACATAGAGTCCATCTTCTGGTTCTTCCAAGCATAGACTTTGTCAATATCCTTTACATGTTCTATCATCTGTATAATCTATTAGTCAACCATTAAACACGTTAGTAGCCTTTGATTTATTTTGTCATCTTCAAAACATCATAAGAGATTTCCTTAACAGATGCTAATGTATCGATGATAACAAATAAAACAGATAAAGTAAAGTTCGATAACATTTCGATGATCTGATTATGAGGTGCCAAACTCAGCTGCCACATTTAATATCTGTATTATGTCTCGTATCATGAAATTTGAGTTTGTGATCATGATGGGAACTTAAGTTCCCTCGTTGAACTTGTACCACCTAAATTTCTTCTAAGAATAAAATAATTTACCATTGGCTTCTCTCTCTCTCTCTCTCTCTTTTTGGCCCAATCTTTTGTTAACTTCTAGGTATAAACATTGGAATGAACAAGTAAATTAAAATCTTGAATTGAGTTTCTAGTTGCATACACATTCGGTTTTGCTTTTGCTATTTTGGAGGAAAAAAATGAATAGTTTCTTCGGGCCAAGTTCAAGAAAGAATAGAAAAAGTAAAACTTTGTATTGAATGGAGATAGGAAGCTAACAATTCATATATCACTAATTTGCCTAGAAAAAAGGGTCTAAAAATGCTAACAAGTCAATTCGACTATTTAATGTAAAAATGGTATGTTTTAGTTAAAATTGGCGTGGAAATGATGGCAGGCTTTAAGATATGGTAAAAGAGGTGATTCACACTTTCGACCTTCAAGCAAATTAAAACATCCAATCAAATTATGTAAGCGCTAGTAAACAACAATGTACCATCTGTCTCAAAATTCCAAGATTGCATAAATGTTTGAGTAAATGAACCTGACACACCGCACTGATATATTTCTAAAACTTAGGGGTATAGAATTTGGTCCACACACTGTAAATGAATATATAATTGTTCAAGGTATATGTAGATAAAATATCTAGCTTAGAAAAGTAGTACAAAAAATGACTGATGAGACTAGAACCCGAAATTGTTACTTGAGATTCGTGATTACTGAAGTGAGTGAACTTTTCTTGAGCACTAGATAAAGGCCTATTTGATTACCAAGGAAATCAATTTTTGTAAGTCATTTGCCCATATTTATTTTTTAATAACGAGTAAGGATTTATCAGATATCTTAGTGAAATGCAGTACTGCAGAAGGTTGTTCCCCCTACCGCGAATCGATGGGAGCAAGAGGAGGGAAGATCTGGGATGCCGTAGTGGGGCCCAGGGGGAGGAGGCAAATAGTTTTGCATAAGTCAAATAATTGGAGGAAATGCTTTAAGATCCAATGTCCTTCGTTGGCCCATTCCTAAGACTTGAAGAGTTAAAAGGAGTTTTGAATTAAACAATCATTTAGGAATATATTAGAGCTCTGATCAAGTAAATAAAATTTTCGTGCATTCAACATGCGAACTACAGGGTTTATAGATGGATTTCTTTTAATGTATTGGCCATTTTAGCTTCTTTTGTTTTTTTTTTTTTTAATATTCCATGGCAAGATCAAAGTGATGTTGAGTGGTGATGATCCAATCATTAGTTAGAATCATTACACAAGGGCGTACAATTTCCTAGAAAAGTAGAGAAGGAGAGATAAAATACAAAGACAGCAATGATAGTTGGTTGAGAAGAACGATACTGATGGATCGAAACATTAAACAATCAATAAAGGCCAAGAAGGTCACGTGGCTGTGTGCATGAATTGTGTAAGTAGTTGGAGATTTGAAAGAGCAATACAATTCTAAGTTCCTTCCTCTACAGAACTCTCGAAGAACTACATCAGACAACAAATGTTCTTGTTCAGCTCCAAGTTCACGGCTTTGATCAGACCAAAGCCCTTTCTCCTTCACATGAATACATGCAACAACCATCGCAGTCAGGCGAACTTCAGGGATTCCCATGACAACGATTCCAGTGACTCCTGGACGTTGTAAAAGTACTGGCTCCACCTAGGTTCTGAAACAAGAAGTCCCCATAAAATGAACTGCGAGTACATCTTTTCATATTATAGCAAACCATGATTTGGAGAAAATAAAACGGGTTTAGCATTGAAGACAGAAATTATGCATCACCCATGCAAACCTATCAACAAATCCTCAGAAGAAAAATAATGTCATTGCCAAGCCAATTCATGCACTATTCATTCTATACCTCTTCAGGGTAAACATTTTTTCCCTCAATCTTGATCCGACCACTTTCTCGACCAACGACCCACACCCAAACATGCTTATCAATGAAACCGACCTCACCCATGTTAAACCAGGAAAGACAGCTAGATTTTCATGCCGAACTTGATTCCAGTATCCAATCATCAAATGTGGACCTCAAGAATTTTCCCAATGCCAATAGAATCATCACTATCTGTCGTCAATTCAACATGTGGTGCAGGTTTGCCAACCCAGATGGCCCGTGGTCTTTGAACTAAATTGAGATCTGTTCTGATATGAAAATGAGGGGGCTGGTAGGGAAAAGGGAAATGTGAGTTATAGAGAGTCATGAACGTTAAAGAAAAATAGGTCTCTGTCATCTCTGGATATTGAAAAAAGGACAAAGAAATGTAGCATAATGAGCACAGTTGTTCAACAGACATTGCTAGCGGGTACTACCAACTAGCATTGAAGTACCGAAATTAATTGCATATACGATTGTAGAGGATGCACACCACAGGCTGAGAGAATCTTAGCTCTTAGGAAGAAGTTGCCAGCTTCCTTGGTGAGACCAATCGACAGACTTCCTCCGCCATTTAATATCTCTTCCACACAGTCTTTTCCTTTCCACAGTCCTTTCTCCCCGAGGAAACTCGGAATTAAGCAAAAGTATCACTTGAAGAGCATAACTTTGAACTCACCCCATGTAAATGGCTAGGGGTGAGCAGCGGTTTAGGGTCGACTTCCCGGACTGGCCAACCCGGACCGGCCCAACCTCGCCGGCTCCCGGGGTCCGGTTCCCTGGGGGATTGGGTCGGTCCTTGGGTCTCGAAATTCCGGGACCAAAGACTCAATGGGGTTGGCCTCTGGCCCTAAGAGTTTGAGTCGGTCCAAACCCCCGCGACTCAACCCCAGATATTATATTATATTATTTATAATTCTTTTATATATTCAAACCTAAGTAAAATATCCATTATATTATATTATATTGAGATGTTTTATCAATAGTACTAATAGTAATTTCAATTTAAAACTTTTGTTGAGTATTAATTATGTATCATTTGTTTTGTTTTCAAGTGTATAGAAGTTTAAGTGAATTAACAAGATGTGAAGTTATATATTCATGATTTATATTAAGTATTTTGAACTTTTTATAATTTAATTGTATTTTACTAATGAATTTCAGCTGCACTTTACTTTTCAAGTTGCGTCAAATGGTAGAAGTTTTTGAAGAGTAGAGTAATATTGCATTACGGTGATTTGCTACATGATCAAATGCAGAAACGTTTTTGTATATGGTGTTATGAATATTAAAGATAGATGATTACAAGAACTTTACATCTTGTCCCATATCTCAATGAGCGATTAGCAGTGCACGAAATTTCTATTATCGTGTCATCTTAAATTTGCTAAATATGTATTGGTATTTATAGTTTAATTGCACAAAGCCGCATTGTTGATGGATGTGTAATTTGAATGTGTATGTTTGCTTTTTTTAGGGAGTATAAAAAATAAGACAAAAAAAATTATCGATCGGTCCCGGGTTGATCCTAACCGGACCAAACCCATTGGGTCGGTCCGGTCTCGGGTCCCGTGCTCAATAGGCCTGGTCCTCGGGTCCTAAAATCGGCGACCAACATCAGACGGGTTGGTCCTTCTTAGGGGATGGCCCGGACCAACCCGGACCATGCTCACCCCTATAAATGGCCGATGCTCTTTACACATAATATTTAGTATTTTGATTGCTCATGAAAGATCACTCTTCGTAGATAACCTGAGAAAGGTATTAGATCAGCGACCATGGCTAGAATAGTGATCAAAGCAGTGACGTCGTGTTTCTTAATAACCTTAATGGTGGAATCAGCTTTGAACTTGGGTATTCAGACATGGCAAGCTCCAGCCAATAACATCGCCATGGCTGCTGACAGACACCAATGTGGCACAAATGAGCAGTGTGCAAATAATCCTGCAAAAATCGAATAAAAAAAAATTCTATTGTCATATTATCCTGACTTAAATTGCCTGCTGACCTTCCAAATATGGAAACAATTGCTCGAGACTTACTGTGATGATGATTGTAGAATTTCCACTTGCCAATGAAGCATGAAGACTCTAGAAGAGAAGAAACATGGAAAGGGCATATATCATCCCAACTGTGGCTTCTTTTGCCATAGATTGCATGAGCAAATCTGGCTGGCTTATGGAGACTCCTTTAGGCTTCCCAGTAGTACCTGAAGCCAACAAGCCCAGCACAACTAAACATCTGGAAATAAACACTTGGAATGTGATATCCATCCCTAACAAATTCATCTCACCCTAGTCGCACATCCATCATTCGTCACTTAATCTTCCTTTTTCCCTTCGCTGACCTGCAATCATTCATCGGTCAACTACCTCATCAACTCATCAAGAATACTGACATCTCGTGCTCTGCATCAATAAGCTAGATCTAATCCAGGAACAATCAAATCACGGAACAAAACCAGCTCAGATTCACAAATTTGAGAAAAATCAGAACACAGCGCATTGCCCAGAAAGGGAGCAAATTAAACCCAAAAAGAGTGAATCTAAAAAACCAAAGCTTTAACGAGAAAGATTCCAAAGATGGATCAAGCGAGACAA
This sequence comes from Eucalyptus dawsonii, assembly GCA_016097615.1. Lineage (NCBI taxonomy): Eukaryota > Viridiplantae > Streptophyta > Magnoliopsida > Myrtales > Myrtaceae > Eucalyptus > Eucalyptus dawsonii. The sequence continues at coordinate 2,935,095 of CM027874.1, forward strand.
TGCAGAGAGAGAGAGAGATAGATAGAGAGTGAGACAATCCACAACTACGAACTACCAAAGCCACATTGTCCAAACTTAGGCATCAGTGTGGTGTATAATTGACACATTGACCCTGCCTATGAAAATCACAGAGAGGAAAGAAAATGTATAAACAGAACTTACATCCAAAGAGATCTGTTGAGTACTGAATGCAAGACAACCTTTGAACTTAGAAACCAATATCACATAATGTAATCCTCATTTTGAGAAACTGTAAAATATTGCCAAGGAAGTTGGACAAAGAAGCTTTTCTGGGGAGTCTTGGTAAGAAGTAAGGTCAGTAAAGTATCTTAAGCAACAGGTGATCAGCCAAAAGGAAAGCCGTCCATATTTACAGATCTGATATTGTCCTATCTATGGCAAATCTGATATGATTGACATGTTTTGAGCAGGTAATCAAACCAAAAAGAGCCATTTGGTATCGGTTTGAATGACGGACTTTGAATTGAAGAAGCTAATAAAACGTACAAAGTGCCTTTTTTATATCTCTGTGGGTGTACTTGTGTGCTTGCACACCGTCACATGTCTCTAAACAGGATATATCACTTCATGGAAGAGAAACAGAACTTTCTCAAAAAATCACCTACTGAAGACTACCCAAAAAAAAAAGAACACTTGTTATTGGCAATGAGAGGAAGTAAAGACTATTACAAGCCCAGACATAGTCAGTAGTCGAGAAGGAACTTGGAGGAGTTATTGGATGCAGATCCAGCATGCCCGTAGTTGATACTAGCATATGAAAAGAAAGAGTGGATCAATGGTACTAAGAATATCATCATTTTGTAGATTGCATGATGGGTAACATTAACTTTTCTCATCTTTCTCATCCTACAAATTTGGACTTTGAGAAAGCAATACACCATTCACATTGCTTGAAAATGGCCAAGAAAACAAGCCCAAGGAAACTTACCATTCAAGAGAAGGTATACCATCCTTATGGAGCATAGAATACCAGCTGATACAGTTCTCATCTGTCACCAACATCACAGGCCTTATGGCTAACATAGCCAATCTAGCTTCATCGGCACTCTACAATCAAGAATTCGGAATGAATTAATGCTGTCAAATAGATGTACCTATTACAAAACAATCATCATCATGCCATGTAGCGGTTTGCCCCACTTTCATAATTTTCTGGCTGACAAAAGAGAAAATTAAGGCACCGAGATCTGATAATTTTGGCAACTAAGCTACTGAAATTGGCTAATTTCTCCTCCTACATAATATGAAGCAGAGACCTGATCATCCTGTCTGTTTTCCATTTCCATGGAGTCACGACCCACAGTTACACTTCAACATTGCAGTCATGAGTGGGTTAAGATTTGAGTTGATCATTAAAAAGGCAGGGTGGTCTTGCTTGTTGCAAAGGCTGCTGGTTCAGGGGTGCATTCAAATTTGTAATGGCAAATACCCATTGATCGATTCATCCAGAGAAGAAGCAAAAATTGGCGCAAAAAGTAATGAAACAAACTAAAACATGGTAACCACAAAAGACTAGCGCCCTGATCAATAGAGTGAACAGTAGCTCACTAGTTATGACAACTTTTTTTGGTAAAAGGTAAGAAATATATTGACTTAAGAACCAAGAGACTATACAACCGTACAGCAAGGGACCCCGGAACCAAAAAGCTTACACTCAGAAGACAAGGTAGTCAAAAGAGTAGAAGGGTACCGGGGGTAAAGCTGCAGAACAGGGAAGAAAGAACCGCAGCAAAGAACAAGACTAACACAACAGCCACAGCAAAGGAGAGAAGGCCCAAACAAGGCAG